>JAVSBV010000103.1:1696521-1706756 GCA_033117975.1 Parotocinclus spilosoma
TATGTAGGCCCATAAAGAATATAATACACTAATATTTGTATTTATAGATATATATGTATATAATAATATATTTAAAGCAGCAAATAAACGCAGATAATTAAAATATGAAATCACAGTGACCACCCTGAGCTGTATGTTTTAAAGAATCATTCATATTATATTATAATACAAGTATACAGCATATAACAGTAAACAGCATATGCAGAATAGTATTAAATAGTAACATAGTATAGATTAAAATAACTTTTAATAAACTGCAAATGCTTTCCATAACAGTATATGTAGGCCCATAAAGAATATAATACACTAATATTTGTATTTATAGATATATATGTATATAATAATATATTTAAAGTAGCATAATTATTGGTGGTAAAGCGGTCTAACATGCCAGTTCACCGCTGCAGGAACTCAGGTTCGAACCCAGGCTTCAGGCATCTTCCAAGAAGGTCAGGCATCTCATCCAGGCACAAATAACTGTCTGATAGGGGGATAGCTGATGGGGTGTGTGTGGGGTGTTCAATGCCCGGCACTGCTGTGACTGTCTGAAGGAAAAGCAGAAGAAAAGAAGAAAAGTAGGATGGTTGTAGATAAAAAGATTGAATGACATAGTTTAGAAAAACTAAAAAACAAAACTCGTATGGTATGCTCTTAGTGCCAATACTGCTTTTGGTGCTAAAGACTTTCTATCCTCATTCATTCCATCATGAAGCCTAGTTCCTCATAATTGTTTGGTATAGTTCCCCTACTGTATAATGGCTGATTAGGAACTGGTTGGTCTCTGCGTATGGATTTTTTGTGGTTGTAAATGTAAATCGTGTGGATTTGAGTTTGGAAGGACTGATCACGCAAACCCGTAGGGCTTTTAATACAACCTATAAATACAGCACTCAAGTAACCCTGGACTTGGGTTCAGCGTAACTCATAAACAGTGTTGGGGAATTACTTAAAAAGGAACCCATTATAAATGACTAATGACTTCTTTCCAAATGGAATGGGCCTTATTTTTGTTAGTACACCACAGATCATTGATCATTACTTTACTTTTATGCTGATCCTGCTAACCAATATACATCTGTACAAACTAGAAATGACAAATTACAGTTTTGTAATGCTTTATTTAAGAACAATTAACATTTATAGCTTTTATATGGAGTCCTTGAGCTTATTTTCCAAGGCAGTTGCATGTGGTTATTAGTGCTGCAGTGGAAGTGCAGTGGAAGTGTGCTCAGAAAAGTGAGGTTACTAACTCCTCATTTCATTTAGGCACAGCCAAGCTTGTTATCGCAGGGACCCGTGTCGGAAGACTAAGTAAATTGGTTTAAAACATTCAAGGTTTCAAAAAGCCTTGTTTCTTTTGTAACTAGGCCGGTGTAGAGAATGTTTGTTGTCAATACTTACATAGCCCGGTTTGTCATGCAGACACAATGCAAATAATGTTTTTAAGTATAAATAATGTTATTAAGTAACTTCATCATTCAGCTGCAATGCGTTGCATTACTTTGTTACAGGAAATAGTATTACTGTAATGCTGTACTTTGTACCACGTTAACCCAACATTGCTTTTGAAGTACGCTTTTTACTTAAATTTGCTTATCTGTGCCTTTATTTGGACTTTAGATTTTTGGCTTTACTGACTCTTGCATGACTGATGCATTTATACATTATTCTCTGGACATTACTGATTGGCTACTTGTTCACACATACATTACACAGCCACTTTCTGGCATTTTTTGGGAAGTGGGAATGCCAAGTTACCAAAAGAAAAGCTATATGGGCATAGAGTGAACATGCCAACCCCCACACAGATGGGGCAAGGAGCACTGTGGCATCAGCAGTACCTGCTGTGTAACGCTGCCTGATTTAAAATACTAGAGCCTACTACAGTTGCCACTCCATCTGCTTGGACTTTCAGAACATGACTCGTACTTGAAGCTAAGTGACTTTGGACTTGACTTTGATGCGACTGTGAGGTGACTTAACCTAAACTTGAAGGTAACACTGGTCCAATTTATTCATCAGCCAACCCATGTTCTACAGGAGTGTGGATCTGTCACTGGAGGGCTAGGGGCAGGTGGTGGGACAGCTGGCAGCGGGGCAGGAGTGGAAATGCCTGGTTCTTTTGTTCCCACGGTGACAGCTATCACCACAAGTCAAGATCTGCAGTGGATGGTGCAGCCCACCCTGATCTCCTCGGTGGCACCTGGACAGAGTGCCAAAGGTACAACCACCATGACCCAGTCTGTATCTCTGGACCCATACGACCTGCCTGGACCAAGCTTCTCTTCAGGCTCGAGCTTTACTCCTCCGAGCTCTGAGACCCCCGGCCCCATGCGCCAGTCTAGGAGCCGCCGTCGCACTCGTGATGAAACGGTAAGCAAGGCAGACGCTGGATGGTTTGTATCCACGAAACTTGGTGATGTAAACGTGTGTGTGTGTGTGTGTGTTTGCATCTTTGTGAGCTCAAAAGAAAAACATGTCATCCCTTATTTCCAGCTGACTCCAGAAGAGGAGGAAAAGAGGCGTGTCAGGAGAGAGAGAAACAAACTGGCAGCCGCTAAATGTCGCAACCGAAGGCGTGAGCTCACAGACAGGCTACAGACGGTGAGTAATTCCAAACTATTAGAGAAATCATGAATGTTATTCCTAGTACAAATGTGAAAGGATGGGTTGATATTATATCAACTGTAACATAGTAACTTTAGCAAACTCTGCATTCATCCTTTAGCGTCTGAACCTTGCCCTCCTTTCTCACAATTGTGCTGTTTTTGCTTTTTTTTTCAGGAGACCGACATACTGGAGGAGGAGAAGGCCGAGCTGGAGGCGGAGATCTCGGAGCTACAGAAGGAGAAGGAACGCCTGGAGTTTGTCCTCATAACTCATCAGCCAAGCTGCAAGATCACGTACCAGGAGGAGCAGCAGCAGACTGCGGCGCCTCCTTTGCCTCCACCCCCCTCTGTGGCAGTGGTAGGTCTGTCTGTGAAGGAGGACACGTTTTACCTGCCTCCACCTTACTCGTCTCACCACCACCACCACCACCAGCAGCATCACCACCAGCCGCAGCAGCCTCAGCAGCAGACACCGCAGCAGGGGATGATGCAGGAGGTAGCCTTTTCTAGTTCTTTCTATGGGCCTAGCCAGCCAACGCCGGGTGGTCCTTGCCTCGTTGCTGATGGCGGCGGTAACCCTGACGCCGGCAGCCACAACCCCTCATACACATCTTCATTTGTGTTCACCTACCCAGAGGGAGCCTGCGGCGCCAGCGCTAACCAACGAACCAGCAGCAGCGAGCAGTCCTCTGACTCCATGAACTCGCCTTCACTTCTTGCACTCTAAAAGCCTTGATCCACCCCTTCCTGCCCTTTTCCACACACACACACACATACACACACTCACTGATGTATACTTTATTTGCAGAACAGTAGATGCAGGAACAGCCTACGATAAATTAAGTGAAAATATACGCTTCCACGGTCATATTTATTCAAAACTGCCAAGCAACTTGATTACGATTGGAAATACCTCATCACGCAAAGGTTCTCACAGTCTGGTTGTTTTCAAGAAAACTGATTTTGTACTGTACCTGGTGCTGTAGTGGCTTCGTTAAAGCATGAATCAAAGTATAACAGTGACGCTGGAAGGTTTTTAGAATTTATATCTATATTTGATATTGCATAAATATGACCAAAAACACCAACAGATTTTCACACAAGACTTAAGAGATGGCCAAATATGGCCAAGCAAAAGAAATGAGACAAATATTATACTTAGCCACTTATTTAATGAGGAACACAATCCAATGTTGCATATCTGTGAGTGGCAATAGTATGTGACATAGCTGCCTTTAGCGTCAGCCATGAGTAGGCGTTCTGTTAAAAAAACAGGGATCTATCAAAATCTGATCACAACATGACTGAGAAGAAGAGATGCCTGCAGACCTAAAAAAGTGGTGTCTTAAAAAAATCAGGACAAAAACGGTTACAAAGCAATCTCTAAAACCATCATTGGATGCCACAAGTCCACAGTCAGACAGATTGTGTACAAAACGTAATTTTTTTTTACCATTGTTACCATCCAGGAGTGCTTAACCAACTAAGATCACTTCAGGAACAAGTTGTGTCACGGTCTTTGGGGATGGAAAGGAATTAGGGTGACTCCTAAGCAAATAAAGGCCTCTTGTTTTAGCCAATGTTAATGCCCATGAGTCTACCATCAGTTAAACACCAGAAAGCCACTGCTCTCCTAAAAGAACATTGCTACCTGCAATGTCTGCAGCTTTCTAAAGATCAAGCGGCCAAATCCTGTTGGGAAAAGCCTTGGTCGATGGATGGGATTAAAATAAGGGGACTTTTATCGCATTTGGACCTTGTCTTGGACGGTTTGCCTTTAAAATGTCAGGATATCTGTCCATGAACTGAAGCTCACAGACATGCAGCAAAACAACAACCCTAAGCACACAAGCCAGAGTTTTGGAAGGACCTGAAGTGAACCTGGTGAGAGGAAAACCACCAACAGCCCAGAACTCAACAGATACTGGAAACGTCTAGAGGATTAAACCTGATACTGAAAGCAAAGGTTTACATACTTTTGCTAATGACAGATATGCAATAGGACTGTTTTCTCAATACTTTAATGACTAAGTACATTATTTTGTTTCGTGATGGTTTAGGTCATAATGCAGGAATATAGCAAATTCTGTAGGGCTTGTAGACTTTTAAGCACCACTGTAATACAAAAGAAATTTGGAGGTAGCATCAATCAAATTGAGCCAGCACTGATAAAGCCTGTAACACCCCTCCCAAAAAACACATATTAAACAACACAAAGGCTATATTTATCCCTTCCTATTCTCTCTTTCTATCTTGCGCTTACCGCTGGTGTTCCATCTAGCTTTCTCTTCATGCTGATCGTCTGCAGTGTATTTCTCAGAGCTGAAAAGGGGACAAACACCTTCAGTGGCTTCAGTAGTGCTTTTCACCACAAGCTGCACTTTTTTCCATTCTTCCATCTTGCTTCATTATGCTGAGACGTTGAACATTAGGGACGTTGCCCCTCGAAATCGTTCGATCGGTGAAATCAGTCAAAAGAGTCTGTCTATCTATCTCTTTTTCTTGTCTCCTGCATCATCCATCTGCCCATCTGTTTCTCCTCTCTTCTGTCTCTATGTACTTCGGGTTCTCTACGAAGCCTTCAGCCCCCGAGAGCCCAATGGACCCTGAAAGCCCGTGGAACCTTGATTGATGTCCGGGCCACCCCAGCATCACAGATCCATCAATTTCCCCTCCAGCTCGGACCCACTGATGCACTGCACAGAGGAACTGCAGAGATTTTAATAAACGACCTACCAGTCACAGCGCACAAGTCAAATCGGCCGAGAACGGAATTCCAAATTTGGCACAGGATTTTTCTCAAGTTGAGGATTTGAAAAAAGGAATGGATTAGATTGACATAGGGGAGGGATTTGGGGGGGATTCAGGCTGATTGGAGGCGCTGTTAGAAGCATCTGGAAGAAAAAGCAAAAACAAAACACCAAAAAAAGCAAAAAACAAGTGCTCATCTTTTCACTTCGCAGCATTCGACCTGTCAATTTGTGCCTGCCATCTTTTCCGTTATACATCCACTTCTCTACAGCAGCCCTTTACTGAAGATTTTGTGGATCAGTTTCCACAATAGTATTAGCTTTGACATGAAACAAAGTGGCTTAACTGAAGGTTAAGAGTGACACACATTCTCAGTCAGTGCTTGATAGCTAGGTTTGAGTAATATCACAATGCAAGAACACGACGTTTGAACTTCTTGTCCTTCAAGCTCAGGCCTCTTTAAGGCCGAACGTTGTCTTTGAGTAACTGATCAGCCGGCAGCTGCAAGCTTCTATTATCGAAGAGTGTCACTGAAGCTGCTCCTCCAGTTTCTTTCTTTCTTTATGGAGGTCAACACAAACGTGATTAAGCAGAACCATGGACCCTGGCAGACGGAGGATGAAGCCAGGAACTGTTATATGAATATGAAAAAAAAATCTTTATTTTCCTGTGAATTCATGAAATATCGTTTTGGATATTTTTCAGTTTTTGTTATGCTTTTCCACTTTTTGCTCTCCTGTTATGTCACTGCCAAATGGAGGCACCCTTGGCTCTGTTACTGTTGTCTTATTGTAATTATTACTTGTATCGTATTAATAATAATAATAATAATAATTAATATTATTATTATTATTTCATTGTTATTGTACATTTGGCAACTAAAAAGACATGTTGTGCACTATGGACCTATATATATGTATATATATATATACACATACATACGTATATATATTATACATACATACGTATAATTATTATATATACATACGTATATATATTATATATATATATATACATACATATTTATATGTATTATTGTTTATATGTATATGTACAATGATTGTAATGAATGAATGTTCAGAAATTTAAAATGGCTATTTTTGTTAATGAAGAACAGAGGGTGAGTTTGGAGCGGTGGGTTTTGGTCTCTAAACATAGATATTTTTTTAAATGAACAAAAGATATATTATGATATACAATAGCCCACCTTTCCTTCAATATGCGAAGCATTGTCACTGCCTTTGCTCTATTGCTGTGTATTTATATGTTCTATATATAAAAGCACATGATATGTACAATGCGTGTTTTTCAGCTGTGGTGCATATAACAGTCTATGTGTATCATGGGTTTATGGAGGTGATGCTGTGCTTTTTGCTCTCGCTCTTTGTCAGTGTGAGGTTGGTCCCACAGCCCTCGCTCATTAACCCCTGTGGACAAAACACACTGGATGCAAATGAATATATAATAATAAAAAAATAAGTGATCATACGACTCAGGTGTCTCGATCTAAATTGAATACACGAACAGACGGGGTCAAGAAATGTCAAGTCAAAGATGCTCATCACCACTGGGACCCGGGGTTTGAGTTCCAACCTTCCGTGTCACATGCTGAATCAATTGGCTGTGTTTGTGGGAAGGAAGGTTGGTCGGCCCATCACCCCTACCTGTCCTAGCGATTGGCTGGCGTTTCGTAAGGGACGTGACTCTGAATTAGGAAAAAGACAGGGTTGTAATGTGAAAAAAGCCATATTTGTGTAATGATTCCTATATTCCAGTGTGTACTGTCCCATGTGAAGTTGCATACACAACACATGCCTTTTGCTGTAACAAATTGGCTGTTCATCTTGGAAGAGAGATCCATAAGGCTAGATGATTTTCATGGTTATATGCTGGACAATCATTGATCCTAATGAAGTTCTTATCAGTTCTCACCCACTAAGTCTTTTTATAAGTCTCCTAACAAGTCATGTGACTCTATTGACTCTTTTTAGACTGCAGATCCATGTAAAGCTGGGCATGCCCTTTCCTGTAGATTAATAGACAGCAGTGACAATTATTTTCTCTTGGACTCCCAACAGATACTGATCTCTCATTTATTTTCTAATACATGTATGTGCCGTTTAACGTCCGCGTTACAGTCTGTGAAACAAAACGCTGTCCGTTGTCCGTAATGAACGTTGCTCAGAAATTAACCCTAGTCACACAGTGGTTTAGATACTTTGTACATAGTGCTTTATACGAATTATTAAAACACAATATACAATCATTTAATACAGCTCTGTACTGTACAATTCAGCAATTCTTACCTTTATATATTATAGAAAAAACAAATTTACAAAAATTGCTTTGTGACTTTTCAAGACTGAGATTCTCATTTCTGTCAGCAGGTGTCTCAAGGGTTTACTAGTACTAGTTGTCTGTCATTCAGACATGAATTTGATACGTAAAGCAGATTTTTATTTCTAATTATAATTATTAGGACCTTAAGTGTTAAAGTGAATGTCCACTGGTCGGATGGACATTTAACGGCGCATAGCTGTATGGCATATTATTAGAAATCATATTTTATTGTAAACTTTGATGGAGAGCTTGAATGTGCTGCAGTCATATACACTAGCCCACTCACTTCAAAGACCCACTTTAAGTCCGGGAAGTGCCTTTCCGATTGGTCGGCCATCCCCTCCTGCAGACACAATTGTCTGTGTTTCAGGGAGAGGGGCCAGTTGGTGGATCATCCTCCTGGAATATAACTACAGTAGTATTGACCCCCTTCCTTTATGCCTGTACCCTGTGCTTTTCAGGGATAAGTGCCAGGTGCCCTAGTGCCCCCTATTTTGAAATGTGATGTTAAAATGTGTTATATAAACTAAATACTTCTACAGCACAACTGTTTCGCATTGAAATGCCATCGTTGAAAAATGATATCTTTGCCTTATTGATCACATATGAAAATGTATGCTACCAATACACCCAAATTCAATTGCCAATTTCTGTATATGAAACAGGAGAATGCATGACATCTCAAGAGTCCTGTTTGCGAGTGGGATGAACCTCTTTCATTCAAAAAGCTATGCTTATAAGTGCGCCACGTATCTTGTATAATCATACTGAGGTGTTTCGGGTCAGTTTTAAATGAAAAGAAGTTTGCGTAATGATAATGAGTCTCTTTGATGTTTATCTGATATATATTTTTATGCAATCTTTTCTTAATAAGGACGATCATAATGTCATTATGTCTGAATGTAACGCGACTGAGATGTCACTTGAACACCCTCTGTGACGTCAGGACTTGCCGACTGGACATTTTTCGGGTGCAGAACTTTTAAATCTGCTGTTTTTTGGTGCTACGGTGCTTTCGAAATTCTTCAGGCGAACTATAGTGTTACTGTATTTGTACTGCATGATGAATGACACTAACATGGCGATCTAGGAGTCTACTGCTTTGCAAAGATCTTCAGCTAAACCCGGGGGCCAAACGTTGTTGCAGTGATTGATTGTCTTGGGCGTTTTTTAAAGACTGATGCCTATTGAATTGCAATACACAGACCTCGGTGGCAACACTGCCATGTAGCACATTAGCTAACCTGCAAAAACAGCATTGCTCAATGTGAACAGTGTCGTAAAGAGGACCGAGGTTCTGCCTCAAGTGGAGACCTTCTTGATAACAATCTGCTTTTTTGACTCAACAAACGACTGGAGTTTTCCATTTAACCCTACGACGTGACCCCTCACATTTTGAGAGACGTTTTATTTGCCTTTCTATGGGCAACATTAGCAATGAATTTGAAGCAGTCTTTTATGTATATGTCTGTGTATTATGGTGCGGATACGATAAGTGCCAATGTAAAACGTGTCTTTAAATTGTATTTGAATTATACGACTGGATATATTTTAGGTTAAGGGATGTTCTGTAGTACAGAACACTTGGACCCCATATAACCAACAATGTGTTATGGTCACCTGGCCTGTCATGCGTTTGTTATTTCATGATTTATCACGTTTAAACCAAATAGCTCCTTTGATCTTTGCCATTATTCATCAATGTATAGCTTTCTCAATTTTTATTATTGTATCGCTATATTGTTAGCCCTTTACCAGAACTGAGAAGGATTTTTGACTTTGTTGCATAGGCTGTGAAACCTAAGTGTGCTAAGCTATCTGAATCTTTTCATTTGACCATCTTTTCATGTTTGAAAAAAGTGGCATTAAAATAAACTGACACATACTCTATAAGAGTGACTGCTAAAGATGATGTCCAAAAACACTGAAGATCCAACCTGCTCTGAACATTTTGTGGTATCTTCCACCTCTTACACTTGAGCAGCCATTGAACAAGACCTGTTTTGGCTCCACTAATCAGGCATTCATTGGAACCCAACCCAGCATGTTTCCTGCATAGGATACCAGTCCATTTGTAACCAATCCACCTGAACTTCATGGTGAAGCCAAGCCTAGAGTTTGAACCCGAGACCCCCCATAAGTGCTTTGTCAAAACCTCAGAGGCACAAGAGCTGGTCTGTGCTGCAATGTTTACTCTTTTTCCCACTCCCAACATTCTTATCTGGCACGTTAATTAACTGATGTGGTGAAAGAGGTTTCTGGGAAGAGCCTCACAGTGCACTTTAGGTGCACCTGGTAATGACATCCAGCTCCTTAGTGATTAATGGAGAGTATTTATTTATTTGGGCAGCACGGTGGCTCGATGGTTAGCACTGCTTGCCTCACAGCAAGAAGGTTCCGGGTTCAATCCCAGGGTGGAGTGGCTTGGATCCTTTCTGTGTAAAGTCTGCATGTCCTGCCCGTGTCTGCGTGGGTTTACTCCGGGTACTCCGGTTTCCTCCCACAGTCCAAAGACATGCGTGTTAGGTTAATTGG
>JAVSBV010000103.1:1714940-1728390 GCA_033117975.1 Parotocinclus spilosoma
TCTCTCTCTCTCTCTCTCTCTCTCCCTCTGTCTCACTCTCTCTCTCTCTCTCTCTCTCTCTCTCTCTCTCTCTCTCTCTCTCTCTCTCTCTCTCTCTCTCCCTCTGTCTCACTCTCTGTCTCTCTCTCTCTCTTTCTTTGTATGTTCTTTAGATGATGACACTGCGAGGCTCTGTTTTGGAGGATGCCATTCCATCTACGGCAAAGCACGGGACAGTGCGGGGTATTCCTCTGAAGGAGGTCTTGGAGCTCGTCCTGCCTGAGCTGAATGTATCATGTCTGCGTTTGGCTCTGAACACCCCCAAAGTCACAGAGCAGATCCTCAAACTGGACGAGCAGGGGGTGAGTCACAGCTTACAGCACATTAGATAGATTGTGGATTAACAATTATAGCTCAAGTTATTTCAACTAGCGGTGAAATCCTGCTTTGTTAAATAGCTGTGGAATTCCAGTGCATTTACCACAGTGATAAACGCTGAGGGCTGTTGTACACAGTTCAAGCAATAATACGTTTATTTACAATATTAATCCAGAGTTGGATTTTGAAATTGTAGCACAACTAAAAAACTTTACACAAGGTTTACACAAGCTTAACACAAACAGTTATAAACAAAAAGCTGTAAAATAAGATTTCCTTCTATATACGTTAATTACCTGTAAGTAATTTACACTGCTCACAAAAAGCTCATATTTATTGTGAGCAGTAAAGATGTTACTTTGGCATGTACCACTTTTCTAAACATTGTTACAGACCAAGTACACCCCTTCATTAGAATAAGGTATTCTCTAATATCAGTGGCCACTTTTAGTAGGGGGTGGAGCAGTGGCTCTGTGGGTAACACCGGTCCTGGGTTTAAACCCAGGGTGGAGCAGACTGGGTCCTCTGTGTGTCTGCATGGGTTTACTCCATGATCTTGTGTATAGATATAACATTGTGTGTGTCACTGCAAAAATAAAGCAAATAAACAAACAACAATGTACTTTTGCAAATAATGCAATAAAATCTAATGGCTTCAAAAACAAACAGTTAAAGGTTTTGACTTTGACAAATCTTAATCCAGACAGATGTTAATCCAATCAAGCGTCTGTGGAATGTGGCAAGTCCAATCAAATCAGACTCCCTTGTAACATACAGGAGCCTTACATTGCTCTCTACAAAGTGCAAAAGGACTTCCTGCTATGTCCTCTTTTCTAAGCTATTGGTAGAGGTGAAAGCCTGCATGTTATATTGTCTGTTACCTTCCACATTCATGTAAATTCAGAGTTTAGGTGATGCAACCCCAAATCAGAAAACAAAGGGGCAACATGGAAAATGCAAATAAAAATGTATGAGAAAATGTACTTTGTATTTGTATATGAACCTGAGATATTTAATGTTTTGTCTGTCAACTGCATTTCATTCATTAATAAACGTCCATTCCCACATTTCAGGCCTAACACATAAAAAAAAAAGTTGGGACAGGGCCATTTAGCTCGAGTAATGAGGCAAAAAAATATCTAATTAACAATTGTCACTTCAAAAAGGACAGCAGGTGATTGACTTCATGATTTGGTTCAGAAGCAGTATTCACAAAAGGCTGAGGCTCTGAGTAGCAAATGTGGGCAAAGGATCTCCAGTGATCAGCATTTTCTTCCCAAAAAAGACCTGGTATATTAATTCATCTGACCACAGTATATGTTGCTCTGTAACTCTGTAATGTACTGCTTGACAAAGGTTTATCCAAGTAGCAGTCACCTGCCCATGTGATTATATCAGCTGTTGTTGAAGCAGTACCATCTGATTAGGCGATCAGGATCGAAGATCACAGGTGATTAGTTTAAGCTTGCATTCTTGGTCTTTACTCACTGAAATACTGCCTAATTCCTTAAATTGTTTTAGATTTCAGATTCAGATTCAGAAAACTTTATTCATCCCCTAGGGGCAATTGAACAATGATAACATGCACTGTAGATGGTGAACTATGCGATTTCCCTCCAATCTTTCTTTGAGGAACAGTTGTTTTCAAATATTCCAATAATGTTCTCACACATCTGTTGACAAACTGGAGATCCTCTGTCCATCTTTGCTCTTAATTATTTTTTTTTTTACTACTTTACTACTAGACCTAAATTGCCCCCGTCCCAACTTTTTTTGGAATATGTAGCAGGCCTGAAGTGCAGGAATAGATGTTTAATAACAAATGAAACGGACTGGACTAGAAAAAACAAACATGGTTTGGGGTTGTAGAATTGTTGCTGACATTTCTTCACATGGGTTTGATTTTTCACTTCCTAGTGGTATAAAACTTTCTGATCATACATGTGTACATTTTTTGTGTATATAACGTTTGTTGACAAATGCTGCATCTCTCTTTGCCTGGTGTTTAGTTGAGTCAAAAGCATAAGGTGGGTATCCTGCTGTGTCGAGCAGGCCAGAGCACTGAGGAGGAGATGTATAACAACGAGGAGGCCTCGCCAGCCTTCACTGATTTCCTCAAGCTTCTGGGAGAGACTGTGTGTCTAAAAGGCTTTAACAAGTATGCAGCCCAGCTCGACACCAAGAGTGAGTCCTCTTTCTCTCTCACACTTCTGGCAGGAATTAATGAAAATATGTAGCAAATATGTTTGAATAAGCGTAGCACATGAGGGTATGCATGGATTAGGAATTTCTGCAATCCTGGTTTAGATGGTGAGATGATCCTAACAGATAAATATGGCTTAGGTTTACAGACCTCCAAGCCTCAGAGATGAAGTTGTAGAGAAGTTTAATGCAGGGTTAGTTTATTAAAAAAACATATCCCAAAATTTGAGCATCCAAAGGAGCACCGTTTAAACAATCACCCAAAAATGGAAAAATTATTATACAATTGCAAACCTCCCAAGATATGGCTCTCCACCTAAACTGTCAGATTTAGCAAGCTGAGCATTGGCCAGAGAAGCAACAAAGAGGCCCATGTTCAACCTAGAGGAGTAGAAATCCACAGCTCAGGTGGGAGAATCATTATCATTCGTGCACTCCACAAATCTAGCCTTTATGGAAGAGTGGCAAGAAGAAAACAATTGGTAAAAGAAAGACATAAGAAGTTTTGTTTGCAGTTCGCCAAAAGCCGTGTAGGAAACACACAGTAAACATGGACGAAGGTGCTCTGGTCAGATGAGACCAAAGTTAAACTTTTTGGCCTAAAGGCAAAACGGTATGTGCGACAGAAAAGTAACACTGCTCATCACTCTGATCAAATCATCCCCACTGTAAAACATGGTGTTGGCAGCGTCATGCTGTGGTGGATACTATTCTTCAGCAGGGACAGGGAAGCTGATCAGAGTTGATATGAAGATGGATGGAGCTAAATACAGGGCAATCCTTGGGTAGAAAATTCACCTTCCAGCAAGACAATGACACTAAGCATACAGCCAGAGCTACAGTGAAAAGATTTAGATCACAGAAAATGTGTGTGTTAGAATTACCCAGTCAAAGTCCCTACCTAAATCCTATTGAGCATCCATGGCAAGATGTGAAAATTGCTGTTCAGTTGGTGGCTCCACAAAGTACTAATATAGAGGGGCTGAATACTTTTGCACATCACACGTTTCAGATTTAGATTTGACTAAAACTTTGAAAACCATGTATCAGTTTAGTTTTAATTTAGTTTCCACTTCACAAATATGTGCTACTTTGTGTTCTATCAATGTTTATCACTTAAAATCTCAATAAATTCGAAGTTTGCGGTTGTAAGGTGACAAAATGGGAAAAAGTTCAAGGGCCATGAATACCTTTGCAAGCCACCATTTACACACCTTTGCACACTTGATTGTCACCCCATTGGCAAACTCTTGAAAGCTCTTAACTCTAATATGACATTGAAATGAACTGCTTTCTATCAGTCATGATACAGTGCCTTTAGCAAAGGTCATTCAGTCCTGTGATGGCAGCATTAATGCAGGAAAAAAATGATCTTTTTCAGGGACATCAACAAGACATGCAAAACAGATTTTATCTTGGTTTACTTGGTTTACTTTAGTTATTTATTAATTTTATAACTAAAATATGCAGTGTGATTCCATTGATTTACTTTGACTTTCAATACATTACAGACACTATGAACCCAATATAGCTCATGCTTTTTTTCCTGGATGGATTTATTAAATTCAATTTATTTATTTTAAAAAATATTTTTCTGCATTTCAGACCTGCAGCACATTCCAAAATAAACTTGGCACAGGGGCTATCTAGGGCTACTAATCTGGTAAAACAGAGAAAATCATGATTTTATACAGACAATTCTAATTGAGTCTTTGATGAATACAGGTGAGCACAGTATCTCCAGTTTGACAAGAAATGCATGAGAAATTATTTAAAACCAACAGTTCTCAAAGAAAGTTAGGAAGGAATTTGCATATTCTAAAGTGCATAACATCATTAAACGATTTAAGGGTTCTGGAGTAAGTTCAGTCTGTGAATAACAAGGGTTCAAGCCTAAACTGAAAGCCCATGATCTTTGATCCCTAAGGCAGTAATTCATCAAGAACCACCATTTACCAATAGCTGATAGAAGCACAAGGGCAAGGGATTACTTTATCACACCTTTATTAAGCATTTATTAACATTCACAAATTCCACTTAAAACCTCTCTGTACAGAAAAGAAACCTCATGTTCTTCATGTCCAGAAGTGGCTGTGAGACATCTAAGATCTATCATCATACAGTGAAAATGTGTCCTGTGGTCAGACAAATCAGACACTATGTTCTGACCAAATACAAAATGGACCATCTGGACTGTTTATGATAAAAATAATAGTTCAATAACATTCTCACGTTCTTGTTGGTAAACCATATATCTTCTGCCCTGTAGAACTGTAGATCTAGGTTCCTCAAAAAAAGTAGTATTTTCTTTTTATACCACATCTATGTCTATTAATCTAAAAATCTAACAGTCAAATCATGATTATTTGCACCTTTAGAAATCACCCTAATTTGTCCCTGTCTCCATTTTTTTTTTAGAATAAATTACAGGTCTGAAAGGCAGTAATGTATGATTATTAAATAATGAAAAGAAGTTGGCCAGTATCTTGGGTTCATACATTCTGCAAGGAAATAAATGTCAAAGTAAATGTATGAAACTCATTTTTGTGCTTGGTTTTTTATTTTTTTCGTTTATTTGCAAATGGCATACCGCATGGCAACTTGTTCTGATTTGGTGTTGTAGTGTATTGTTTATAGTAAAGAGTTCATGTTATAGCTATACTCTTTCCAAGTGGTGTTCTACGTTTGTATGTGTATAGTTAATGATCTGATGTTCTGTTTGTCATTATATGCAGTCTTAGTCTGTGGTTTGAAGAATGCTAAAGCTGCAGCTCTAACCTGCAGTTGTTAGCTTTGTAGCACCAGACTATATCATACATTAAAACAAGCCTTGACTGTGCTTGAGGTAAAAATACATATAGTTAACTTCATTGCAGTCATTCCTTTGTGCACGTTTGATTAAACATTGTGAATTGCTTGTGTCTGTGCTTGTTTTCAGCCGACTCCACTGGGACACACTCTTTGTACACCAGCTACCAGGGCTATGAGATCATGTTTCATGTCTCCACCATGCTCCCCTACATGCCTAACAACCCCCAACAGGTAAGAAACACCAGAGCAAAAGCACAATTTCCCCTTACATTAACACCTGGTACATTTTCTTTCTACCGTTCTTTTCTTGCTTTGCAGTGATGAATGCATGAGTTTTCCTGCACACATGTGTAGTGTGTTAATTCAGCAGTGTTGCCCCAGTGTACTGTACAAGCTGTTTATGTGCCTTTGTACATCATTCATTTCTGTGTATCAACCAAGATTGTATTGCTTGTGGGGGGTCACGATAATTATGGCACCTGTTTACAGAGAGCACAGGACACTGGCATAAGTGACAGTTCATCACAGGGCTTGGTTGATGTTGCTTTTGAAGGACTGCTATGCCCTAAAAAAGGGCTACTGTGCCCTAAAAAGTTATAATAATACAAGTATTCTGTCTATGCCTTTGTTAACCAGCTTAAACAAAAACCTGGTCACCTAGTAGATTTGTAGCGAGTTATGTTTAATCTTTTCTGTGTAGGTCAGCAGAGGACAGTGTTAAGCCTCTCACACCTATATCTCTCACAGCGTTTCTTTGACTCCGGTCATATGGGACGTGGAAAGGGAGAGGCTTGGGAAGCAAGACATTGTGCAGGGCAGTGGTGTTGTAGGAAACCCTTGGGTTCAGTTGTTCTCACAACACATCAAACACTGCTTGGTTCAGCTCAGCATAAACCCTACACAGCCCTACAATGGAGCTAAGCAGCTTGTGCGAGTCTTATTTCACAGGGTGAAAATGCAAAACCCAATGTGCTATCCTGCATTCGCGGTGATTGTCTGTGTCTGAGGAAGGTCTGGGTTTTAGTCAGAGAAGTCATGCTCAGAATGTGGTGGTAAATGTGCCCCAAAGTTTTGCAGCTTTGATAAAACAGTAATTTGATAAACAACCTAAGATATTTGTGTTAATGATTACTGAATTGCCACTCTTTTTTTATTATTGACACCCGTTTTGTAACTTCTCGGAGCTCATTAACCACAGCAATTCACTGTGAATTAGTTGATGATATAAACAGGATTGCTACAAATTAGATGGAAGTACTGACATGTTCTGAACAGGATTAATATCTGGAGACTGTGAATTGTCTGACCAGGCAATATTTTTAAATTGCTCAGTGATCCAGTTTTTACGCCCTTTTGCCCACTGTAGTGGTGACTTTCCGTTGCCTGTTTTGTCAGAAATGTTGGCATCCTCCTCTGACCCCAATAAGACCCCTTTCAATGGATGTTTATCCTTCATTGCACCATTTTCAGTATTCTCTGCTGCATAAGAAAACCATACAAATTTGGCAGTTTTTTAAATACTTGCCCAGCTAGTTCAGTGCAGATGTTTTGTTTAAAGTCACTCAGATTGCTCAATTTCATACTATTGCACAGAAAACATGTTCACTTGATTTGATTCTGCACTCTGGCATCACATGCTTAATAGCAGGTGTACAGGCAAGGTGTCTCTAATAAACTGGCCACTCAGTCGCTTTACAATATTATATTAATTTTACAATATTATTTTTAAAGGCCAATCCCAAACTGAGCAAGCCTAGGGCCACACTGGCAACAAAAGACTCCCTGAATATAGAAGGAAGAAACCTTGAGAGGACCAAGAACCTGTCCTCCCTGGGTGGCCTAGATGTTAATTGAAATAATTTAGCTCTAGTAATAATAAAATGTAAGTAAATAATACAATTTTAATGAATAATAAAATGTTATTTAAATAATGAGATACATTTAAGACAATGAGTCCTCAGCGATACGTTATCGGAGGCAGATCATCTCCTAATAACTAAATGATTGAGGGAGTTACTGCACTCTGGTGGGACTGGTTTCTGTTGATGTAAGCCAGTAGAGGGATGCTGAGGTGGAGGAACCTGCAAATGTGTGGTGCTGGAACAGAAAAAAAAGAGAAAATGTAGTTTCTTATTGTTTAGGATTAGGATCATGCCAGGTGCAGCATGAAACTCTGGCAGCACTAACTATAGATCACGAAGATTTAGATCATCATTGTTGTCATCACTGGTATTAGAGCTTTTTTTTTTTTTTTACAATACCAATGACTATTTGTGATCAACTATACCATTGTAATGATAAGTCTGGACTGCAAATTAATGTTCATAAATATACTGATCAGACTCTTTTTGTGTGTATTACTACAGGTATAGATGTCATAACATACCTAATATTTTTAGGTGCAGCAGAGAGAAAAAGCTCCACGGGTATTTTCTGAGCAATCGTGTCTAATGTGACATTAAGTACTAAACAAATACACAGCAAAAGTTTGGCATCAAACCCCGGGCCATGCGTTCTCTAGAATTGGCTTGAGCCTGACCAGGATAAAGTGTGGCTAAAGAGAAAGACAGCTTTTTTGTCTGCCCTTTAATTTGATTTTAATCCTCTCTGTGGTCTTTCAAATTCTCCTTTTCCTCCTTACCTGGACAGATTTGAGATTTTCTCCAAGTTGCATCATTCCCACGGTTGTTTTTGTCTCCTTACTCTCTGCTCCTCTCCTCCTCCTCTCTGTCTATCTCTCCCTGTCTTTTTCTTTGTCTCTCAGTTGCTGAGGAAGAGGCATATAGGAAACGATATAGTAACCATCATCTTCCAGGAGCCGGGAGCCTTTCCCTTCACGCCGCAGAACATCCGCTCCCATTTCCAGCATGTGTTTGTGATCGTACGGGTGCACAACCCTGGCACGGAGAACACCTGCTACAGGTACATATCTGTCATGCGGTTCTGCTGGTTACCATAGCAACCCTGTGTCTGGGAAGCAGTTGCCGTGGTTACGAGTTAACATAGCAAAGCTTGTTGAAAGCACACAAAGAATGTCAGTTGAGTATCATAGGCAGCAGTAATTAATAGAAGTATGTTAATGCCAAAGCTGATGACCTGTTTTCCTGTAGCGTTGCCGTGACGCGCATGAAGGACGTGCCGCCGTTTGGGCCGCCGCTACCCCCCAGCGGTGTGATGTTCCACAACCCTGAGTCCTTCCGCTCCTTCCTGTTGGCCAAGATCATTAATGGCGAGAACGCCGCACACAAGTCTGACAAGTTTCACACCATGGCGGTGCGGACACGCCAGGGCTACCTGCGCGATCTGGCTGAGAACTGCGCCAGCACCACACCGCTCGACACGAGCGGGAAACTCAACAACCTCATCTCTCTAGCCTCCAAACGGCGAGAAAGAGTGCAGGCTCGTCCAAGTGCCGAGCTTAGGGCCACAGCAGCAGTCGCCTGGCGCGTGGTGGCGCAGGATTTCAGCGGAGGAGGGGCGGAGCTTCCATGCATTCTGGCCATATCTGCTGAGTATGTGGTGCTGGCTGACTGCTCGACCAAGGACGTGGTGTTCAATTGCTTCTGCGCTGATGTGATTGGCTGGACTCCGGAAAGGCTGAGCCTGAAGCTGTTCTATGGTCGAGGGGATCATGTAGCCTTGCGTGTTCCTGAGGGTGGAGCCCAAGACATCAGAGAGATGGTGCAGAGGCTGAAGGTACGAGCAAGCCAAGTGTAGATTTGTTTTTATACCTACATGATTGTTGATTTTTTTTAAGTTAGTAGAGATGTTCTGATATTTTGGTCAAAATGCCACCACAAAGGGTCATAAACATAGCAAAGTGTTGTGCTGGCTTGAAGGCATCAAATGGAAGTGACTGAAAGAGGTGATGTCCTGTATGAGAGGGGTTAAATATAATTTTGCTAGCGTGCCTAGTGACTTTACTGTCGAAAATGTCCTTAAGTCTTGTACACTAGTTGTGTTGTAGTTGTGTACATCTGTATAATGAATTTGAATACCAAGGCTTCGGAGCCTCTGTTGTGACCCTGATCAGGATGAACAGCTTTGTTAAAAAAAAACGTATTGTTTCCTTCACTCATCTACATCAGTCCATGAGACTGTAAGCTCCTCAAAGATGGAGCACTCAAGTCTTTGGAATGGTGCCACCATGCCACCCCCTCACTTCTTATAAGATTGCACTGAAACAAAGGGGTGTTATGCATGTTATTTTTTTATTGTCTGCCCTGTTTGTTAACAACATTGTCTTTAAATAGAATAGAACTTTAACATGCAAGTCACCAGTAAATCTGAATGTACACTTTTCTTCTCCCAATTATCAGTTGCTGACAGTTGGCTGCGAGACGGTGGACATGACGCTGAGACGGAACGGTCTGGGCCAGCTCGGGTTTCACGTGCGTTTGGACGGTACGGTCTCTGAGGTAGAGGAGTATGGCTTTGCCTGGCAGGCGGGGCTTAGACAGGACAGCCGATTGGTGGAGATCTGCAAGGTTGCTGCAGTGACACTCAGCCATGACCAGATGATCGATCTGCTGCGTACATCAGTCACTGTTAAAGTGGTCATAATTCCACCCTACGAAGAAGGAGGTGCTCGCAGGTGAGTCAACAGACATGCCATTCTTATTCATTCTGCATTGTTAAGACTCGTCATGCAGATGGCACTGGCAAAGCGGCTCAAATGGGATGCTTTCACCAGGAACAGCACAAAAGAGTTGATCTGCTTTTTAAAAAACTGCTTAATCGAACTTATACCACTGGAAAAAGCATGTCAGCGTGTTAAAGATTAACCCCTTACACTCTTAAAATTAATTTAATTAACACTTTCAGTGCCAAGGAAAGAATTCTGAGCCTGGTTCTTTTCATGGTTTCTTTCCCTTGCCAATGTCGCCTCCGGTTGCTCAT
The DNA here is from genome assembly GCA_033117975.1 of Parotocinclus spilosoma. Taxonomy (NCBI): domain Eukaryota; kingdom Metazoa; phylum Chordata; class Actinopteri; order Siluriformes; family Loricariidae; genus Parotocinclus; species Parotocinclus spilosoma. Next base: position 1,725,210 of record JAVSBV010000103.1, read on the forward strand.
TTATGGTCTAAGGTTTTGTGAAGATGCTTTCACATGCTGACAAAGTTTAGTGTTGAAAGAGATATTTAAGTATCACTGAATTTACTTAAATAGTAGAGCAGCCTATTGGCCATCAGTTTTCTCCTGTGTAAGAGCGTTTCTATTATTCTGCTTAGTATTTCAGTGCTGCTGCTCTGTGCTTTGTGTGCTAAGAGCATAGCATTCACAACATCCTATTTTATGCACACTATATGAACATATATACGAATAATTTGAATATATGAATAATTTAGGAAATCAACATTGTATTTGCACTTTCCGTCCTCCACTGAGAAACCTTTCAGTAATTATTAATATTGGTGTTTTTGGCAGCCATGGCTGTTACCCATTTCTGCTGGAACCTTTCTCAGCCAACAAGCAGTGGTTCAGTTTCTTTCTGCTTTCATTTATTCATTGAACATTTTCCTCCAATTCACATTTGATGTGCTGTTGATAACATTATTATATTAATTCTATTACAGTTAGATTAGATTTGACATTACAGAAACAAATTAATACATATGAATAAAGTGTCTTGGTTTGATTCTTTTTTATGTAAGTACCACACACGGGCTGGATTTGGCAGACACTTCCCCCGATAGCAGTGAGTGGGAGGGCTGTAAGAGAATAAGAAGGGATAAATGCAGTGTGAACAAGAAAAGAAACTTTTAATTAGTATACCTGCTGTTTGTGGTCATATTTCTGCATTGCATTATTTAGAAATGGTTAATAAGAAATGTATTGCTCAGCATCACACAGACTGGACACTTAATTACATCTGAGGGAAAGGAGGCTGGATTATAGAGCACTGAAACTCAGAACTCCAAACCACAACCCTGAGCTGAATTAAGGGGGTATTTAAAACTGAGTAAGAAATAAGGTACACCCAATTTTTCCATCCACTTGTTTTGAAATTGTGATGGCTAGTCCTGATCTTTCTTTAAATGAATGACAGGGAACAATTTGCTGAAACTACAGTTGTTCATTTACAAGTCATTTCAAAGCCTAAGTACAATGTTAACTTCATCATCATATATTGTACGTAGAAACTCAAACAGCCTTGTAAAAACACTACAAACTTGCAAACAACCTTAGAAACCTAACAGTCACATATTGTTCTGAATGCTTACTGTTCAGCTAAACTGCAATTTTTGTTCATTGCACTAGATTACAGTAAATCATACTGTGTCCTAAATGTTGGTGGGAATCTTAAGTTACCTTACAATTATTCAATTTAATACACTACAAAGACAAGTTATTTAATGTTCAAACGGATAAACGTTATTGTATTTTGCAAATATTTACTCAATTTGAATTTGATGCCTGCATCACGTTCCAAAAAAGTTGGGATGGGGGCATGATTACTACTGTGTTACAACATCTTGGACGTTTTTGGATGGCAGCATATGTTGCTCCAAAACCTGTACCTTTCAGCATTAATGGTACCTTCACAGATGGGCAAGTTACCCATGCCATGGGCACTAACACATCGTCAAATCATCAGAGATGCTTTTCTTTTTGGCTCGGAGGACACAACATCCATGATTTCCAAAAACAACTGAGTCAGTTGGTGGGAAGCCGGCGGTGTTTCTGGAGGTTGTGGATATATGGCTTTCGTTTTGCATGGTAAAGTTTTAACTTGCACTTGTAGATGGAGGGATGAACTGTGTTCACTGACAATACTTTCTCTGAGCCCTTGTGGTAATATTCATTACAAAATGATGTTGGTTTTTAATGCAGTGCCGCATGAGGGATCAAAAGTCACAGGCATTCAATGTTGGTTTTTGGCCTTGCCGTTTACTTGCAGAGATTTCTCCAAATTCTCAGAATCTTTTGTTGATGTTATGGATGATTAAATGCATAAATTTCTTGCAATTGTACTATGAGAAGTGTTGATCTTAAATTGTTGGGCTATTTGCTCACGCAATTGTTTTCAAAGTGGTGAACCTCGCACCATCATTGCATGTGAATGACTGAGACTATCAAGGGTGCTCCATTAATACCCAATCATGACAGGTCACCTGTTTCCAGTTAACCTGTTCACCTGTGGAATGTTACTAACAGGTGTTTTTTAAACATTCCTTAACTTTCCCAGTCTTTTGTTGCCTCTGTCCCAACTTTCTTGGAACATGTTGCAGGCATCAAATTTAAAATGAGTAAATATGTGCAAAAAAAACATTTAAGTTAATCTATTTGAACATTAAAATATTTTTTGTTGTGTTTTCAACTGAATATGGGTTGAAAATGATTTGTCATTTGTCAAATTGTCATATTCTGTTTTTATTCATGTTGTACACAACGTCCCAACTTCAGTGGAATTGGGGTTTTAATTTTAGATTTTAAAAAAAATCTGAAAATCTCGTTGTTCCACTGCTTTACTGGTAAGCCAGAATAGTACCATGTGATTATCTGCTATCTGACCAATGTGAAATTCTTTTAGCTTTATTTGTGTTTTAGCCTAACTATTCTAGTTTGTGTTACATGTAACACATTGGTTTCTCTCACATTTGCACAAATCCAAAACCAAATGTTTTGTTTTATGTAGTAAATCTTAGCTACGTTAACTGTGGGACTTGTGCAAACCTTTGCCTTTTACAAATGAGTTTTTTGAGTTTCTGTTTAGTTGAAAATTGTGTAATTTTTTTTTGTCAGCGTTTGGCAGAGGTTATCTGAAATGCATGCTTATTCAAAGAACTTTTTAGTGTGTGTAGCAGCATTTAGGATGTGTAATCATGGCTGCACTCAGCTAAAGGGGTTCTGTATGCCGTTAATTACTCTGCTATTAGCTTGATGCTGCACTCCAGAGCCATATGGGGCTTTTGTGGCAGTTTAATTACACAACTGTACTGAAAAGCTGCCTTTTCCTGTTTCCACTATTAAATACGCGTGCGCGCTTAAGGAGCCATCATAAAAACCTCGCCCATGTGCATATGCAAGCTACCCTGTGACATCATGCTTGTTTTCCTTCGGATCATCAGTTCTTGACAATCGCTCTTCCTCTCTCTCTTTTACACTTTATGTTCTCTGTCTCATGCTCGTCTTTTGTGACTGGCGTGTGCTGGATCCTTTTTTTTTTCAGTTCATTCATTCTCACACACTTGTTTGTTCCTTTCTTTTGTTCCCTCACCCTTTCTCTTTCGCTCTCTCTCTCTCTCTCTCTCTC
>JAVSBV010000103.1:1743698-1756599 GCA_033117975.1 Parotocinclus spilosoma
CTTATTATACGGCGTGGGGATATATTTATCCCGCATTCTGGGTCCGGTCAAAAACACCACCACTGATCGTAACAGTTATTGGTTCGTTAAGATGTATTATTATGATTTTTCATACGCTGAGTATTTATATTTGCCTTTTTTATATGAAAACAGATAAATGGTAATTACACATTACTTAGAACACGAGGGATTAATTGGACGTCTGAATTTAGGTGTGATCCTGCTATACCTGGAGAGACTGCGCAAACTGGGATGGGAGCAAATGTGGAGGTTAACAGCAGAACGAGAACTAATGAGTATGCTCTCCACCTCCCTCGCTGATCAGGTGACTCATGAAAAAGCTGTATTATTAATTTATTATTAAAAATTTTAAAATATTATTAACATTTTGGGAAAGTTACTAATGCAAAGATGTGCGTGTGCATGTGTGTGCCCATGTACAGGATATTTTCAATGCCATCATCAAGCAGAACCCAGTCCTGGTACACCAGCTGCCCTGCTTTTGGAATGTACAGTTATCGGACCACACACGTTCTGAACAGTGTTATACAGAGGTGTCTGACCTTAAGGTGAGGAAGTAATAAAGTAATGAAGGAAACACTGTACACTCAAAATATACCCTGTTCAGCATGGAATCAATTCTTAGTTAGTCACCTACTCACTGTTTCCATACCTGCTAAATCAAATTCAGGGATGTGGGATGAGGAGAAGCATTTGGTGTTAGGTGGAAACCAATCCAAATGCACTTGTACATGCACACTCTCAGACACACTTACTCATTCACACTGGGACACTAACTGATGTAATGCATGTCTTTGGACTGTGGGAGGAGTACTTGGAGTACTTGGAGAAAACCCATGCAGACACAGGCAGAACATGCTAATTCAGACAGTGGCCAAAATGGAGCTCAGGTCTCAGGAGCTGTGAGATGACAGTACTAACCACTGTGACAATGTGATGTCTTCGGAAATAGTTCTTCAGTGTTGTATTAGCATGTTATTTTTTATTTTGTAAGACATTTAATTGTATTTTTTATAATTTATCTCACAGGTGATTCACTGGAATTCCCCCAAAAAACTAAGAGTAAAGAACAAGCATGTGGAATTTTTTCGCAATCTCTACCTGACCTTCCTGGAGTATGATGGAAATCTTCTAAGACGAGAACTATTCGGGTGTCCGAGTCAAGCCAGTTCTGAGAGCACACGGGTCAGTTTGTCTGATTATTAGGGGAAGAAATTTTGAAACGTTTTATACAAGCTAAAAAAATTATTTTGAGTGTTGATGTAAATCTATCAAGCACAGCTCGGAGATTATTTAAGAAATTCCCACTATAAGCTATGGGACATTTTAATTCCCTAACCAGCCATACATATTCTGAATATAAACGACATGCCTGGGTGACACCTGATGTATTACTTTTTCATTTGAGCTACACATTCTTGTTGTTTTAAAGAATTTATATGTGAGTTTTTGAGTTCCTACTTTTTATCCTCTATTTATTTGAGGAAGACGCAGCAGACACTCATATTGCATGCAAATGGTTGAAGCCCTTACTAAAAATAAATATACAAATGAAACTTTTCTCCATTGTGGAAAGCTGTATTATCTGTTGTGGTAAATGAAGTGTATATATGTATTTCATGTACAAGGTATGCAAGGCAGTAAAATGTATTTTGCTGTGTGTATAAAAGTATGTAACTAAAGTTGTAGCTAAAGGTAGCAGAAATAGTTCTACAATGGTTAGCTGGTAACTTATCTTTTGTTCAGTTGTAATGAAACTCAGTAAGAGTGAGATGTTCATCTGGGAAACCTTGGGTCATGGTATTTATGTGGATGTTACATTGAAACAAAAGCTGTAAAGTTCTGTTTACGTTTTTAAAGAAACTGTTTGGTCCATCCCTCACACACTATAAAAGTTGGTTTTCATTTGTGTGTTGCAGCTTCAGAGAGCTCTGGAGGATCTGGACGAGGACGATCAATGTTATGATTTCCGGCGGGAGCGGATCATGGTGCATCGCGTCCACCTCTATTTCCTGGAGTATGAATACACATTGACGGAGGATGAGACGGATGTCACGCTGGTGGCTCAGCTCTCAATGGACAGGTGAGTTAGATGACAGAACATGGGGCTTAGGCTCCCAGACAGATTCATTTGATGTGGCACACTTAAATGGAATTATTCTTTAAGGGTTATTCTTAAAGGCTTGCGATTGGATTTGGGTCTGCTTTTTTCTGGCTTATAAAGCACGTAATCCTCCACACTATAATCTAAAAATCTAATGTGTACAGGTTGCAGATGCTGGAGGCTATCTGTAAACACTGGGAGGGTCCCATCAGCCTGGCACTTTATATGTCAGATGCAGAAGCCCAGCAGTTTCTACGCTATGCTCAGGCCTCTGAGGTGCTTAAAAACCGCAAGAATGTTGGGTATCATATTGTCTACAAAGAAGGCCAGTTCTACCCTGTGAACCTTGTCCGCAACATAGCTCTACGCAATGCCAAAACGCCATATGTCTTTCTAACTGATATAGACTTCCTTCCTATGTATGGCCTCTATGATTACCTCAGGTAAGCTGTAACAATCCCAAAATAATCACAGCTGTTCCATTGCTGCCTTTCAGTTCTAACCTTTGATTCTGTCTTAATGTAGGAAATCCATAATCCAGCTGGACATGTCTAACACCAAAAAGGCTCTGGTGGTGCCGGCGTTCGAGACCTTGAGATATCGTCTCACGTTTCCAAAATCCAAAGCTGAACTACTCTCCATGTTAGACATGGGTACTCTCTACACCTTCAGGTATATGGGCCAGGGTTATACTGGCATCATATTATACTTCCATCACGTTGTTCCAGTGTTCATCAAGCTAATAATAATAAATAATAAATTTGGTTATTTATGGAATGGCAGGTACCACGTTTGGACCAAGGGTCATGCACCAACCAACTATGCCAAATGGAGAACAGATACAACACCCTACAAGGTGGAGTGGGAGGCTGATTTTGAACCCTATGTTGTTGTGAGGCGGGACTGTCCTGAGTATGACCAGAGATTTGTGGGCTTTGGCTGGAACAAAGTCTCCCACATCATGGAGCTTGATGCACTGGTAAGAAGTTGATTTACCAGTTAGTAATAATAGTAATAAAAATACATGGTATTTTTGAGAACAAAGAGAAATGGTATTTCTGAGAACAAAGAGAAAGTTTGATTAGGAAATTTGAAAAAAGGGGACAAGTTATGTAAAACTCATAATATGTTCTCTGTGTTTGTGCACTTGCATCTGGTTTTTCTGACAGCTACTTGCAAACGATGAAATCTGGCATCCCAGTAATTTCTTCATATGCTCAAAATTTCTGAAAACACAGGATTCAACAAGTCATTTGGATTAGGCTTGCTTTTGTAAGCCACACTTTTGGTCATTAGATCTGACCTCCCCACTCTCTGAATAACTCCATCCACAACTTGAGAACTGTTTGGATTTTCTTGCATTATGTAAAAGTTAAGAGCTCATAACTGGAATTATTCTGTTTTTGGCTGCATGAACCAGCCTCAGAGGACAGAAGAGATAAAGTTTATTTCTCATTGCAATGTCACAAAATGTCACAATTTCATTGCTACAGACGACAAAAACCTGAAGGTTTATGGTAAACAAGTCTGAGATAAAGGTTGTGGGTAGTTTTAAACATTCCATGTATTTAGTAGATGTAGAGTGGCACTTTTTAACCCTTTTGACAAAAGTCAACTTTTGTGCTTTTATTCACATGTGTATATATTTTATTGTGTATGAATCCCAGTCTGAAGTGTTGATTCAAGATTAAAGACCCTAAGAACTGGGAGTCAATCTTGTAGTTGCAGTCGATGATTCACACAGAATACATTCAGATCAAACAGTGTACTTAAGTTGGCAGCATAAGCTTTATAGTATCTTTATGTGAATGTTTAAATTACCTTAATTCAAGATATGAATTAAACGTCTGATGTAATTTAATGATTTCAGGCTCAGCTCATGACTCCAGGAATCATGAGGGTTAATGAGGAGTGAGAGCAATGGCTCATTACCATTTACAACAACATTATCTTAAACCGATATTTCTATACTGTGTTGTTTGGGCAGGGTGAAAGGGCACTATGGTGTTTCATCTTTGTAGTATTATGACCAGAGGATGTTACAAACACCCCATTAAGACCCCAGGGATTGTGTTAACTTGTTAAAAAATAGTCATATTTAAATAATTTTACAGATAACTTCAGTCTGTTAATGTTAGCAGGGTAACCTCAATTTTTTTTTTTTTACATTTGTTAATAAAAGTACTTTTGTGTACTTTATGTTGACTGTCCTCACCCAGAGAATATTTAACCATTTTCCTGTTCCCTTCCATAATGTCACGGGACTTCTTGGTCAGAACCTAGCTGCAGAAGCAAATCAGAGTCCACTTGCTAGGACCAAATAGGCTCCAAACAGATCTAATAAAACACTTAGACATTCTTGGCTTTTTAGATTTCTGTTCTCGTTTGTCATTCTTTTTCAGTTTTCTGCTCTCTGCTTTTTTCTTAATGCTTCATTCTTATTATTACAGTTTTATCTTTTTAGGGTTTGTATATTTTCTCTTTCTTTAAGATGTTTTCTCAAAATTTTAGAAGAATCTTGACAAACAATACTGTAACATACCATATAGGTCACACTTCTACAAAGGAATCACAATGCACTTTCTGGCATTATTCAGCCATTTGGGACTGATAACTTGGAAGAGTTCTGAAAAACTGAGTTCCCGGACCATGTTGTCCTAACTTACAGTTTGGAAAAGCTCAAATTATTTATATCCCACTTTATAGTTTGCTTCCCTTAGTTGGTCAGAGATGGCGCTGCTGAATTAGCTAAAAAATAAACTCCCTCTACAGGTCATGATGCAATCTACCCCTGACATAAGGTTCCATGTCCTTATGTTTTCTTGGTAGCACAGCTTCCTGCTGCTCATTTGTGGTCTACCCTCTACTTTTTGTAAAGAGGTTTTGCATCATGTTTCTTGCTAAAAGTATGTATGTAAATAATTAGAACTTAATACTGAAATGGAAGTTTAGCTGGATGGCAGGAGCTTGTTCTAGAGCTTCAAGGAATGCCTGCTTTATTTTTAGTGTCTAAAGATTGCATTAGCTAAACCAAAATATGATGTCTTTTATTGAAATAAAAGCATTAAGAGATAAAATCCTAAATATAAAAATATAGTACTTTGCTTGACTTGATTGGTGCTACATTTTGTCCAGTGAAATTATTAATTCTCAACTGTAACTAATAACTTTCACTCAAAGTTCTCATTCATTTTTTTTTGGACAGGAATATGACCTAATGGTGTTACCAAATGCCTTCATGATCCACATGCCTCACGCGCCCAGCTTTGACATTTCCAAGTTCCGGTCCAGTCCAAGTTACCGGTACTGCTTGACCACACTGAAGGATGAGTTCCACCAAGATCTATCCAGAAAGTACGGTGCTGCTGCTCTAAAGTACCTCACTGCTCAGAGGAACATCTGAATTCAGCCCTAAATCTGCATGAGCATTTTCCATGCACAGTAGGAAACATGAAGTCAGTTCCTAGAGGATTCCTGCTGCTGGGGGATACTTGGAGTGCCCCTTCAAGAACCTGCATCCCTGCAGAGCTTTTTTAATATACACATCTGCGTATAAGGACGTGAATACAGAAGGTTTGTCCCAAAAAGACATTAGGATCAAGTTTTTTGACAATCAGGGCTTTTTTCTCTGATAGAGTCACTGGAGGAACAGGTAAAGCCTTATCACTTCATTACTATTTAAGATATTTATGCTTTTTTTAAGGAATACCATAAATGAACTACAAAGATTTAAAAAAAAGTCAAGTTATTATTTTTCCAAGTACTGAGAGGGTGAGTGCTTGAGAAATCCCATCTCATCCATTATGCTTTCATGACTAGTTAGTTGGACTTTTTTGTAATTGTTGCATTTCTGATTGCTGGTTAACACATCTGCCACTTACTATGGCATGCATATTCCATACATCGTGTAGAGTACATCTACTTTTGTCAGACTCTGGCCACTGTACATGTAGTGAAATCACATATGTTCAATTCAATTCAGTTTTATTTATATAGCGCCTTTTACAATAGAGTATTGTCTCAAAGCAACTTCACAATTTTACACTTTCCTAAAAGGCCAATCCCAAGTTGAGCAAGCCTAGGGCGACATGTGTCTAGTGTAGACAATTCTTATCACATTTCACCAGGGACCATCAAAAGATCCTTAAAGATTTAGTGAATGTACTTTGGTTATATTCTATCCAAAACACTCTGGGCTAGATGTACAGACCCATTTTCAGGCACATGTTGCAAAAAAATCTAAGCAAGCAGTAGCAACATTCAAAGTGTAGCTTAATAACAAAAATTAGTTTGGATATTAAAGGTTCAGCTTAGTGAATGAATGACACATTCCATTAATTTTACTAAAGTTTGGGCAGATAGTAGTTGCCAGTTTTGGCTTCATTTTATTTTCATTTTTTCTTATTTAAATCAGGTGAAAATTACTGGTATTGTACTTTTTGCATAAATCTGATTATTAGTGTTTTAATGGGTTAACTGACTGTAAGTAATATGAAACAATATATGACTTGTAGTGATATTTAATAATCCTAAGTAATAGGCAATGCAAGAAAAAGAATATCGTATTCATTTAATCTTATGGGAAAAAAACAGTAATTCTTAGAATCCTAATGCCATATCAGGTTATTAAGAAAGCTTGTTGGTTGACCATATAGAGCCTTTATTTGCCATCTCCACATTATAGCTCAATCAAGTATGTACATCTAGCCCTGTATGGTTTTTCTAGTCCTTACCAAAACATGTGCATTTTTATTAAGTGTGAAAAGTCCGTTCTGCTTACCCATCTGGGCCGGCATTGTTTTTTTCCCCCCGAGCTCAATCGCTTAGTCATTTTTTGTGAAAACTGGACCTCATTTATTGAGAAACCTGTGCTACATGTTGTCAAGGACCACCTTTACTCTGTGGTGTTCTGTAGGGCCACTAATGGTCAAAAACAACATTGAACACATTGAAATATTTACTGTAATATTGAGAACTACTGTATCTGTCATATAGAGTGTACACTGTAGAAAAATGGTACACGGTGGAAGATCTTTCACTAGGTCATTTCAGTTCATTTCGACTTTCATCGTCCACTGCAGTACCCATCCGAAGATCTGCACAACATGCCCGTGCCTTTGCTGTCATGTGAAACTGGATATTGATTGTACTACTGTACACATCAGCGGGGCCTGTGATAGGTACTCTCTATTTATATCTGACTTAAATCAATCATATTTTTCTATGTAGGTAAGAAAGTGCTTTAAATAAAATGACTTTTTTGGAAAAAAAAAATAATTTGCCTAGAGTCTTTCTTTCTCTCACTTCTATATCAAAACTATATGCAACCATAGACTAGAGGCTAGAATTTTAAATACGAAACAGAAAAAGTTTTTTTTTCCAGGTGCCTTGGGAGCAGGGGGCTGGCTTGGGGTGGTTGGGTTGTTTGCATAGTGAGGGGCTTTGTGGTTGCTAATAATGTCTTGTAGAAAATTGTTACTGAGACTTGCTTTTAAATTCTGATGTTATCGCTGCTTTTGGAACAATGCGAATCTGCTTTCACACAGAGACAAACAGAAGCTTCAGATAGCTAAGTTTCAAACCTTCTTCATCAATGTTTTGCCTGTGAAACTATATTTTCTGTAAAGACTGATTTTTTAGAAAGAGTTCACAAGATGTGAATAGAAAAGCTGAATAGCTGCTGAAAACAAAATCACAAAGATGTAGCTTTTTTTGCTGGTCAACAGAAAACAGTATCTGCCCAAGGTCAGGAGCTCAAAATGATTACACAGTGATCACTTAAAAGATGTTTTGGCACAGTTGATACTATGTGATTTAGTGTTTTAAGTGTTATTTTCCGTTCTTCCTGTAAACACGTTTTAAAATATGCAACAGGGTAAATTTTCCACACATTCTGTTTTAGGAACAGATCAAGACTGCAGAAGGCCAGGTTTTTAGGAGGTTTTAAGTACCATTTTTCGATTGAAATACCATAATGAAGTGCTTCACAGATGTTCACAAAAGTAATCCCTTGCCCATGTGGTTTTATCCGCTAATGCTGAATGATGGTTCTTGATGCAGTGGCGCCTGAGAGATTGGAGATCTTGGGCGTTCAGCTTAAGCTTGTGCACTGAAATTGATGATGAATCCTTGAATGACAGTATGCACTGTAGAGTGAGAAATATGCAAATCTGATTTAAATCAGACAAAACATAAAATATTTCAGGGTTATACTGTCTGCAATGATAGAAAGTGGCCAGCAGCAGCTGGAATGAACCAGCCCTAAAAGTGGATTTCCGGCAAGGAGGGTCAATGCCATCGACATGAGGGTTCTGCAGTGCTCATGCAGACTCCAGCCACAAACGGCAACAAACTTCCCGAACCATCACCTCCTGTGCCTGTACGTCTCTGGTGAGTCCTAACAACCTTTACAACCACAATACTTTGGTTTTACATGTACAGATGCATACAGACAGTGATGATTTCTACTTACCTGCCTTAATAGACTCTGGTACTGAGGGGAACTTTACTTTACTTTACTCAGAAGTGATGTCACAACCAGGCATCCAACCCAGACCACTTGTGACACCACCACATAAGAGGACCTGCGGCATACTTGGTTTTAATGATTAACACCAACAGGCTTTAGATAGTGTTATTTAGGTTACCCCACAGACTTTATAAAGTCTTTAATTTCCTTTGACTTCTCACTGGGATGTTCTAATACGAGTTGTGGCCACATCCTATTTATGGTGTTTTAATCATGTTTTGTTTAGTTTAGTTTTGTTTTCTGTTAATTTAGGTTTTGAAAATGTTTCCTGTGCATTCCAATGGGGGTGGGGTGTGGACTTTTATTTTGAATGTAAACTCTGGTTTGAGAACAGGAAAGAAAAGTGTGGCAGCCATTTTGATAAATGATTGAGTTTGGGAAAGACAGGCCTATTTTTTTTTTTTTTTTTTTTTGCTGGTTAACCCACAACAAACTGGCACAATTCTTTTCTCATCTTCGTCCTTGAAGATTGGATCCCCTTTTAACTGTGGAGATACATTAAGGAACTGGGTGAGCTCATTCTTGTTTTTGGATTATTGTTTATTAATTTTTTTTGCATTGTTGGGTCCTGTGTGGATTTTTGATTTGAGTACTTTGGGACATTGTTTGCTTGAATTATGGACCGTTTGATTTTTTATTTTTTTGCCTTTTTGCTTAGTTTTTGGGTCCAATAGAGACAATCAATGGACTTTAGTAACTATATTCTACCTAATGGACTTCTCTCAACAGTCTTTTGGCTATATTGTTTTAGCTTGGTTGCTGCTGCTATTTGGTGATGCTGTTTGTGTATTGTCTGTTTTGGGGAGTATTAAGTAAAACCTTACTTGTGCAAGCTTTGTGTAATTGTGGCACATGTTTTTCTCACCAAATGAGTGTTCGAATTTTATTAGTAACTGCTGAGTTTGGGCAGATTGTTGCACACTCATCTGCAAGATCCACCTCCAGGCCATGAATGGTGGACCCATCGGAAGAGGTGAAGTCTCCAGCCTGCCTCCAGCAGATATTTAGCAAAACAAAAGCTTGCGGTCTTCCCGTAAAACTGCATACTGGATCACCTGCCCGGCTGCCATATAGGTTATCAAAAATTAGGGGAAATTGCAAAATGAATATGAAGCAGTTAAAAAAAAAAGAAGCATTTGACTTTATTTAATTAAACAAGATAATCAGAAAAGAAAATTAAGCAATATGTTTGATTACGCAAATGATATGCAAACTATGTTATAAATATTGTGATTGAGTAGCTAGTGATATATTCATGGAGATGAACAGAAGCATGTCAAACTGGACTAGAGTACCACACATTGACTGTTCAGTAGGGATCCTCTTCGTATTCATTTTAAAAAAAGATCTCCAATTTTTTGTGAGCAGTGTACAGTCATAACATTCTTAAGTAAAATGTTAAAGACATTAGAGGGGAAACTGATGCTGAATTTCTCAAATGGTTGTGATGCCTGATCAATTAAAGGCTAAAGCACTAAAGGAAATGTGCAAGTGCAGATGTGTGAGCATTGAACTACTCTCTTCCTGTGCTTCTAACACTAATGCACTGCTTATTGGCTGATATGGATCTTTACACTATTATGGTGCAGGGAGCCCAGTGTACATGGGGTGATGTCTTTTTCCACATCAGCTAATGCCAAGATAAAAAAAAAAAAGAAAAATTCAATAAATACAAGTTGCTGAAGGCCACCAAGACAAGCCAAAGTCATTAGGGTGTATATGTAAAGTGTTTTATTTTGACCATACTACGGGTTTTCAAAAATAAATAAATACATTTATCAATAATAAACACAATATAATAAAACTTCAGAAAGGAGGAAAGGAGACAAATATGCAATCATAACAAAATGCATGACCCTTCTGGAGTGTACATTTCATGTACATAATAGGGGAACCCTGAAACTCAGAAGCCTCTGTTAAGGTAAGGTTTTACTGACAGTTGGATGTTGTGATTGGACGTAACATTATCTGGCATATTAATTAATTAATTATCAGTAACGAAAATTACATGGAAAGGAGAATTTTAACCTGCTGCTGGATCCAGTTTGCTGCTGGCGAGATGAGATCATTACTATAATTAAAACCTTTGGTGCATTTATTAAGTGGTTGATTTGATGTGACAGTGTGAGATGAGGCATTATAGAAGATTTGGCCTGTCAGCCTTTTGATCAGGCTACATCAAGAGCACTGGTGGCCACAGATAAACGCTTAGAGCTAATTTAATTTGCCTGGATGACAGATAACTGAGTCACCCATGATTACAAATCCACACATGCTTCAGCTATGGGTGAAATCAGTCATTTTCTGGTTTAATTTAACACAAGTTGATCTCAGAAATTAATACGATGAGAGTCGGCACTGATCTCTGAGATATTGGGATTGATGCTAATCCGGCTATGTTATTTTTATAGCAGAGCTAAAAATCGTTACTGAGATACATTGAGCTGATTTTGATGCATCTTTCTTCCTGACTTGTAAAATTGTGACTTAACAAGCCTGCACAGGAATTTATCTGAAATCTGTGATAATATTTGTATAAGCTGCTTCTGATTGATGAAGGTTTTTATGTTCTTGTCCAGCAAGCTGGAACTAGTTCAGTTTTTTCCCCAATTGGCCCAGATACTCTTACTCTGCCTGCAGATGAATTGTACAAGTTTACACAATCTTGTGAACAAATAGTGTAAATATTTTGTTGATGTTATAAAAATGCTACAGGGAACCTTAATACCGTAGTTGATCATCAGGAAGGGTGCCAAAAACTTTCTCACATCCCATGTTTTGTGTATTTTTTTAAACTAATGTATGAATCAACATTTTAGTGGACTTTGAGGAATGTGTGAATTTATTTGTATGTGCATTGCTTCATGTCAGTTTCCTTTCTGTTCTTTTTCTGCTTCCTTAGCTATTTGCTAAATCACAGCTGACTTTCCTGCGTTACTTAAACAAGCCCTTTGTTTGCACTTCATTGTTGGGTCTTGTCCATTCCTGGTGTCTCAGGAAATTGCCTCTTTTCACGTCCTCCCTACCTTCCTTTACGTATATTATCTGTTAGCAATTACTTTGCACCCTTTGTATTTGTGTATGTTCACTGTTATACATGCATGCATTCAGGGACAGACAAGAAGACAAATGTAAATGCAAGTACAAGCAGCGTAAAACAAAACCAAACACAGCTAATGCTAACAGAAACATACAGCCCCAAATCAGAAAAAGCTGAGCCAGTATGGAAAATCCATACGAAAAATGTACATTTGACTTTTATTCAATCTTTGCATGCATTTGTTGATTAACCTATGAGCCTCTGCCTATCTGTGCTCCTCAGAGGCTCAACCTTTCCTTGATTCAGCCTTTGTACCAAATTATGATTAAAAACACTTGTTAACATCGCCTGTTTAATTCTATATTATTGTTTATTATTTTTTTCTTCAATTCCTTATTAGATTTATTAGCTTTGCCCCTATCCCAACACTTTTGGAATTTGTTGCAGGCCTAAAATGCAAGGATGGATGTTTATTAACAAATGTATTGAAGTTAACTAGACAAAAAAAATGAAATATCTCAGGTTCACACTGTCTGCAATTCAAAATAAATGGAATAAATACTGCATTTTGTATACATCTATTTTCCATACTTTAAGTTTTTTTTGTGGTTGTATACAAAAGCAAACATGACTAAGCTAATGCTAACACTGAACACTGAACTAAAAAGCCAGATCATCCTAACAGCTGATTAATAAAAGCCTTTGTCTTATTTCATCTGTGCATTGTAGTGCTGCAGAACTTAAACTCTGTCTCAGGGGTAAAGTGGATTGTTGTTAACAGTCGAGTTCAACAAGTCTGTTAATTATAAACAGAAATTCACCATAACATTAATACTGAATATCAACATTGGTTCAATCCTTTCTCTACATGCCTAAATAAAATCTAAAAAAAAACAAGTTCTATTTCAGTATCCAGTTAATGAACATGCTTTATTTGTTTGTAGTTTGATGTTACGCTCACTCTCGCATACTTCGTTAATTTATAGTTTTTAGGGTAGATTGAAATATGTTTTACTGATTAAAATAAAGAGGATGGATATTGTTGGATATATTTGTTTGACCTTATGTAGTGACTTCTGATTAAGTTTGATATTTGCTTCCAAATTTTGCAGTGCTTTTGTTTGACTAAGTGTCAAAGACCAGCTCTAAAGGACAAGGCGGGAGACGGAGATGCAGAACAAGGCGGGTTTTATTGAGACTGAGTAGT
>JAVSBV010000103.1:1756699-1769795 GCA_033117975.1 Parotocinclus spilosoma
AGTTAAACAAACAAACATATGTGTGTGTTGTGTGTGTTGTGTGTGTTGTGTGTGTTGTGTGTGTGTGTGTGTTGTGTGTGTGTGTGTGTTGTGTGTGTGTGAATGTGTGTGTGAATGTGTGTGTGAATGTGTGTGTGAATGTGTGTGTATGATGTGTAGGTAAGCTGAATCTGGTGGATCTGGCTGGTTCAGAGAGAATCTCTAAATCAGGAGCTGAGGGAAGCCGGCTGAGAGAGGCGCAGTGTATCAACAAGTCACTCTCAGCATTGGGCGATGTCATTAACGCGCTTCGCTCACGGCACTCGCACGTTCCCTTCAGAAACTCGCGGCTTACGTACCTGCTGCAAGACTCGCTGAGTGGAGAGAGCAAGACGCTCATGCTGGTGCAGGTACTCACTATATATAAATAAAGATCTTCTAAGAAAATGAATAGTCATTCAGTCACACAGCTGCTTCTTATTATGAGTGTGTAGTAAAGGAAATTGGGTTCTTACTCACTATGACACTTTTTTTTTTTTATAATATCTATTTGTTCTTGATCTGTATCAGGTTTCTCCTCTGGACAGTAACGTCACAGAATCAGTCTGCTCTCTGAAATTTGCACAGCGTGTTCGCTCAGTTGAGCTCGGTCCCTCCTCTTCCTTACGAAGACACGCTGACAACTCCTCAGCATCCTCCTCACCTACTCATGACAGTGCAGAGGTACACACTTTAATAACAAAATAACATGATTCATTAGAAAGGCTTATTAAGCCTGGAAAGCATGATGATTGCATTTGATTTGTATGTTTTTTCATTTTGTATTGTAACTTATATAAACTTTTATATAGTACTTTAATATCAGCTTGCTATGCTTTAAACTACAATGTTTTAAACTTCAAAATGTAGGGGCTATTTTATTATGGAATATTTCACTTTGAAATATCCCCTAATTTTTGTGAGCACTATATTAAACATGTAGAACAATAAGAGGGACATGGTATGTCACCTATTGTATTATCCTAATTTAAAGTAAATAACCAATAATAAAGATGATTAGACATTTAGCAAGGGGCTTCTACATATTAAATAACACAAATAATCCACTAGGGGGCAGAATACACGCGTCCACAAATTGGAAACGACTTGACAGTTCTTTATGATAATAATGATAATGAGAACTGTTGAGTTATTAATTACTAAGTGCTTTGTGTGTACTGTACTTGGAGATTACTGAAGCATAATACATTTTACTTTTACTTCATTTAATTTCAATTGAATTTACTACATTTAAAAAAATAAAAAAAAATTTGTATTACTTTTGTTGCTTTATCCGTTTTTATTCATCACTTTTTGATTCTTATTCAGGCTCTAGTCAGGTTCAGAAGAAAACATATTTAACGCATTGCAACTGGCATGCGGGTGCATGTGCCAAAAATGACCTGATCGCTGGGGTTTTGCCCTGATTTTGGCAGATGATTTATGTAGTTGTAGTACAAACCATTATACATCGTCAGTGTCATGGATTGTACCTCTAACCACCAGTAAAATGCATCCTATTTCAAAATTGAGTTAGAAAGTCTTTATTTAAAGAATAAAATGTGTGTGTGTGTGTGTGTGTGTGTGTGTGTGTGTGTGTGTGTGTATTACTACTACTAATGCTATATACCATATAAATGAGTATTTATATTTTCTCTCTCATATTACTCGTTCTTAAACACACAGTTGGATTCTCCACCTATTACTCCAGTACCGTTACCCATTTCAAGGGCTAGCAGTGTGGGCTCGTCTCTGTCCTCCACCTCCAGATCTTCCAGCACACGCAGGAGATCCCAAAGCCAACAAGCTCCTGGTGAGAGCACGTGTGCACACACAAACACACTAGCTGTGTAACAGGTACAGTCAGCTTTACGAGAACTGGGTTTATTAATCAGTTACCCAATAAGACTTGTCAGGACTTGCAGTAACAACTGTGTTTGTTTGTGAGTTTAGACACTGTGTGTCATATGCATTCTTACTGAATACATTGTAAAACTACAGTATCTCACAAAAGTAATAACACCTCCCACGTTCTTGTAAGTATTTTATTTGATATTTTCTTAGGACAACACTTACGATATGACACTTTGATACATAGTAGTCAGTCTACAGATTGTAAAACAGCGTAAATTTGCAGTGCCCTAAAAATAACTCAACATGCAACCATTAATGGAAGTACGGCATGGAAAAGAAGGATCTAAAAAAAAAAAATGTTGTTGCTTTACAAAAAGATGCCCTGGGATTTGCCAACACCCTGAAAGTGAGTAGCAGCACAGAGGCCAAGACCATACAGTGGTTTAACAGGACATGTTCCACTCAGAACAGGCCTTGCCATGGTGGACTAAAGAAATTAATATCCAGAAGCAACATATCCAGAAGGCATATGGCTTTTAATATATACTGCTTACAAAAATTACTTGGTGGGGGGTCAGCCTGTCAGTAGTCAGATCATGCACCACACACTGTATTAAACTGGTCTGGTCTGTCATCCCTGAAGGAAAGCTCTTCTAAAGATGATGCACAAGAAAACTTTCAAACAGTTTACTGAAGACAAGCAGAATAAAGACATGGATTACTGGAATCATGTACTGTGGTCTGATGAGACCAATATAAACTCATTTGGTTCAGATGTGTCAGGCGTGTGTGGTGGGAACCAGATGAGAAGTACAAAGACAAGCATGGTGGTGGGAATGCCATGGTTTGGGGCTACATGAGTGCTGCTGGCTGTGGGGAGCTACAGTTTATTAAGAAAATCATGAATAGCAACATGTACTGTGGCATACTAAAGTGGAGTATGTTCCCTCCCTTCAGAAATATTCAGTATTTTTTTTCAGAGCAGTATAGTTACAAAAATTGGGGATATTTTAAATAAGTTAATCTGGGCTAATTGGCTGTACTCACGTTTGTGGGATACTGTTTATCTAGCTTTACTTTATAAACATGATGGTCATTTTACATGCATATACAGCAATCGGTTTTACTTATTTTAATGCAATACTTAAGAATCTACAGGAGGCAACAAGTTCTTGTGTGTAGAAATTTGAGCTTGTTTGCAGTTGATCCATCAGTGTGTTAGCATGGTGTCTAAACCTTTGCATAAGAAGCTGCTAAGCATAGCTACTCTGCACCTGCAAGGTTCATGTAAACACACACCCAGTATTAAGTCCTGAACATGATGGGCTTTGAGTCTTCTTCTTGCTGGCCTAACTTGGTCTGCATTGTGATTGGTTGGTTTCCTCTGATTGGTTGGTTTGCAGACAGACAGGTAGACAGAAGCAGCCCATTGATTTTGGACAGTGGGCAGGTAGGTGAGGTTTTATCTGATTTAACTTTTGGCATGGGAACGCTGTGCATGGCATCCTTGTCACTCTGCCCATCTAATGCCAGTACCCACTAACCCTGGGGCTTTGTGTGCGCGTGTGTGAGTAAGTGTAAGAGAGCGAAAGTTCTGGTTCCTTTTTTATAAAATGTTTAAATTTTGATTATTGTGGATTTACATGTGCGTTCTGTCTGTCTGTGTATGTGTTCGTCCTGTGTATGCGCGTTCTGTCTGTCTGTGTGCGCGTTCTGGGTGGGGGTTGGGGTGACTGCGGTAGCCTAGCGGTTAAGGTTTTGGACTTCAAATCCCAAATCTGCCAAGCTGCCACAGTTGGGTCCTTAAGCAAGTCCCTTAACCCATCATTGCTTCAATTGTAAGACTGTACCAGTTGTAAGTTGCTCTGGATAAGGGTGTCTGCTAAATGCCATAAATGTAAATACTTAGTAATGTTAACTCACACATTGTTAAAACAACAAATACGATAGTATGTGGGACTGTGGTAGCTTGGCAGGTTAAGGTACTGGACTCTGGACCAGAAGGTACAGGGCTCAAATTCCACCTCTGCCAAGCTGCCTCAGTTGGGTCCTTGAGCAAGACCGTTAACCCACAATTGCTTGGAATGTAAGATTGTATCAGTTGTAAGTCGCTCTGGATAAGAGCATCTGCTTAATGCCTCAAATGTAAACGGTGTGTGTGTGTGTGTTCTCTGTGCGTGTCTGTGTGAGAAGGCACTCATTCCTGCTTCTGATTGTCTGGACTGTCCTGTGAAGTGCAGCTAACACTGTCTGATACTCAGAATGGGCTTATACATGCTTTCTTTATTCATTAATAAGATGAATGTGCATTTAATAATTAGGTACCTAGACTCATTGACATACAAAATAAAGCATCTAGATAGAAAAGTCGGGCTGCTGCAAACCTCAGCATGCATTTATGTTCCGGGCAGATATGATTAAATTAAAGAAATAATTAAACATGGGTCTTGCCTCTAGATGGAATAAAAGTGCTTAAACCTTCTATAAGAAGTCTGTGAGGTTACTTTTGGGTACTGTACCTCTTGGTGAGAGATTGTTCACTGCTGGACATTAAACTATGACTCAATGACCTGCAACTGGGCAGGTCAGGGAATGGCAGAAACATTGTTGGGAAACACTTTCTGTATTTGGGCAATCATTATTCTGCTGAGAAATGCCAGTTTGAAGCCCTGCCATGAGAGGAAATGTATGGCAGCAGGATGTTCTGCACATATCATCATACCATCAGTTTGGGGCAGTTTGTCACTCTACAGCAAAGGTAGGAGTGCTCACCACGATACCTCCATACTCGAACCTGACCATAGTCAGATCCCTGGATTCATCACTAAGGATAATACAGCTTTATCCGTAGCAGTCCAGGTTTCTCATTCATGACACAACTGCAAAAAAGGCATTTGGTTGCTGGCGGTCAATGGCAGAACATGTAATGGGTGCTGTGATAACCTGGATAACCTGGGTCCAGGCAGAGAAGGCTGTGTAGTGAAGGTGCCACCTGTGTCTGGCTTGTGAAACTGTAGGAGCTGCTCAAGCTTGTTGGTGGATTAAATGATTCTCCACTGGTGATCTGTCTGGGCTTTCCAGAGTCTGATCTCCATGATTGCATCCCCTTACAGAACTAGATGGTTGCGGTTTGTAAAAAATATTCTTGTGACGGATCCAATGTTGGATCCCCTCTGAAAGTCTGTCAACTGGGCAACATGTCCTCTATGAGTGTGTCACCCTTACCATGAGATACACTACCCAAAAGTAGGCTTCTGAGGGCATCTTTACAGACAGCAGGGGAAGTACCTTTATTCCCTCTTGTAACAAGATGATTTGTTTTTGTTTAGTTTTTTTTAGAATTTTACTGTGCCTTTGTTTTTTCACCTTTTATTTGTCTTTAAATACCAATAATTACCTAACACAGTGTTATTCTTTCTATAAATACCTTTATTGTTGCACTGATTAATTATATTAGTATAGTGTGGTCTGAAACAAGGAGCAAGTGTTGGATTTTGTTTTATAAATACATGGCTAATGAATTGCATTAAGGTATCATTAGTTAACTAACTTATTTAAACATTTGAATGCATAATAGCGGAACCAGTAATGTTTTATATGCAAATTGCTGTGGATATTAATTACAATAGCAGTGTATGCTGTTCATATAGGACTAAGGAATAGCATTGTGAGATGGAATGAAGACATTTAAAATTACTTCAAAATGAATATACAATGTACAGTACCATGTATATATGCGAAGTAAGTTTTAAAATGAGTACACACTGTGTATGTAGCAGTAAAAATCAGACCTTGTACTAAGCTAGCCTTGTTTAGGATGGGTTATCAGCAGTCTGATGGATTGTTTTGTGTAAATGGCGTGTATCTCATCAACACATTCTTTTCCTTTTTTCTCTGTTCAGGACGAGTGAAGCTTAGCACATGAAAAAGTGAGTGTGGGGTCATACCAGTACCTGGGAAATCAGGGTGATGTACCACATTTTTGAGACTTTTACGGTGACTGAAGAATCTGCTGCTGCCCTCACGTCGCAGTGTTCGTTGACTTCAATGCACTTTAGAGCAGACCTTGAAAGTTCATGTCTTGATAATGGTGTTGATTTTTAAATGTGTTTTTCTCTTTTTTGAGAGATTGTGGTGTTATTTCTCTCTTCTACGTCCTTTATTCAAAGTCGAGGAACAAACTCGTACATCCAAAAAGCATTAAACGTGGCAATCAGCAATAACACAGGTTTGGGCATCTCTGGTCTACTAAAAGCCAGTGTTTGTGCAGTGCTTTAGGTACTGTACTGTTGACCAGAAGGTGGAGTGTTCAAGTCCCAGCACTGTTAAGCTCCCTCTGCTGGGCATTTAATTGTCTGTAGTTAAGGCTGTCTGCTAAATGCTGTAAACATAAATTATATATCCTGTAAACGACCTCAAACAGACTTAAGCTGAAAAAGATCTGCTGCTGTGTGTCCTATTTAATTTGTTCCCTACAGGAGTTGTTAGCTAGCATGCCATTAGACTGGGGAGGAGGAAGTTCCGTTCTGTATATTTGGAGCTCCTAAGTCTTCCTTTTTTTTCAAGCATGTGTCATTTACTGGTGCAGGAACTCGCTCGGGTTCTGGATAGAGTTTTTCATGCAGTCATAAAGTAACCGATGCAGAACCGATTCTGAATTTGTGTTCCTGCCGCCATTTGTGTTACTGTCTTTCTTTTTTTTTGTACACTTTTTAATAAACATGACCAGGCAGAATTCTCACTTTGGGCTTCTTTGATGAGTGAAAAGACACACATTGCTTTACAAAAGCCACAAGGTTAAACTATAGTTTAGTGCAAAAGTTTGGCCAGCTCTATTAATGATATGATTTCCTGTGTAAATAAAATGTAATGCAATGAAGCTCCAGCCCTGTGTAAGGAATGAACTGTCATTCTAAGCTGTTTTAAGTTTTTTTTTCAGCTCCACTATTAATTTTTTTGCTTGTCCCTGTATATATCAACACCCTTTTTGGCTGCTCCCACAGTGGATGTATTACATTTGGCTCAGGTTTTACACTGGATGGCCTTTCTGGTGCCCCACGTCCATGTCCACGTCCACGTCCCTTGTTTCAAAATGCAGACGTTAGTATGTGCAAAAATGTCAGAATTTAAGTTTATCATAGCTGTCATACTGTTTAGAATAGCACACTTGGTGCTTTAAAAGGGTAGTGGTTCTTTTAAGGTTTCTTCTGTTTAACATTGTTACCTCCAAGGAAACATGTAAAGGTCATCATTGCATTACATCACAGGCAAGGACATGGCTGCTAATAGGAGAGCATCCTGATCAACCATTTTATCAAATCTTCAAGAACTTAAAGTAGAGTGGTTCAGTTGCAGTGATGAAGAGCACCCAAGAAAGCATCAGTACCATCTCCTAATGAGGATGTAGCTATGAGATCAGGTCTCCACCAGTGCAGAGGTTGGTCAGGAATTGCAGCGGGCAGGTGTGAATGCATCTGAATGCACATTGATACAAAAGTTTTTGGAGAATGGCTGGGTGTCAAGAAGAGCAGCAAAGAAGCCACTTCTCTTCAATAAAAACATCAAGGACAGACTGACATTCTGCAGAAAGTATAAGGATTAAACTGTAGAGCACTGGGATACATTTTTCTCTAATTAACCACTTCAGACTGTTTGAAAAAAGTGATCACTATCATGAGTCCTGTATCATGCCAACAGTGAAACAGTGAGATCATTCATGTGTGGAGTTGTTCTCATCCAGGAAAGTGGATATAGTGTTGCCTAAAACACTGCCACAAGGCCAGAAAACTCCCCAGGTCTCGAACCCATTGAGAACCTGTGGTCAATCCTCAAGAAGAGGGTTTAAAAATAGAATCCCTTTTGTTTATCCCTTGATTAAGCAGAAATGATTTGCCATCATTCAAGATTTTGGACAGAAGCTGATATCCAGCACGCCGAGGTAAATTGTAAAAAGTCTTAAAGAATGAGGGTCAATACTGTAATTATTAAGTCTTTACTTAAATTGAGCGTGTTTGTCAATAAAAAGTTAAAAAACGCATTGAATACTGCTCACATAAATTATAATTTCTGTGAGCAGTGTTATTGTACTTCATTATACTTTATAAACATCTGGCAAAAGGTTTAAAAAACTGATGCAGCAAACTTTGTGAAAACAAGTTTATGCCATGCAAATTTATTCTCAATTTTTGGCCACAACTGTATTGTATTTGGTTACTTGCCAGTACTGATATGAGTAGAATAACATTACAGTTCTTACAGTGACTTTCAAAGCATGTTTTATTTTCTTAAGATCTCACTTTGACTATAACAAAATGCATCGTGTTTTTATCGGGTAATATTCAGCTGTGCTCAACATTCACATATGCTAAAATATTACCAAATATTAAATTAAATGACATTGCTGTAGATTGGTTATGGGTGCCATTTATCAGAGTAATTCTGAGTACATGAGCACAGTATCAGACCCAATATATCCCTAATTACACTGCTCCCAAAATTCGAAGATATTTCACTATGGGATATAAAAATTTTGAAGTATCCCCTGATTTTCGTAAGCAGTATATTGAAGTGCACCAACACATCTATGTAGCAGTCGGGATGCATAAACAGATCAGAAGTACTTTTTATTAAGAACCTTGTCAGTAATGCTAAGGCAGATGCAGGTCTGACTGTTTCCTGAATTAATTTGAGGTGATTGAGATCATGAGCAGTTTTAATGCAAAAGTTTGGCATCCTGCCCAGATGATTTTCTAAACAAATGGTCAGTTGCATTTTGGAATTTGGCCACTAAGGGGCACAATGTTTAGTGCTGACACCTCACAGTCCTGGGTCGATATTGGTATTCATAATGCCGAGAATCTGAAGATTATTACAATTCCAGTTATCGGTTCCTTCTAACACATTTTATGCTTCAAACGCACGACTATGATTAGAGAAAGAATTCTAAAATGCCAAAATTCAAGAAGACGAAAAGCCAAAATGGAAGTTTATGTTGTAAAAGGAGGTTGCAACTCCTACCCTCATTTTTGAAAAACCTATTGTAAGTTCAATGCTTATTGTAAAATAATTCCTTTCCTTTTGGACCATAGGTTTGTTATTTCTGTAGTTAAGAGTACTAACGACCAGTAGTAATTGAGAGAAGTTTGGTGTTCATAGGTTGCTGCTTTAGTATATTAAGCCATGTTAAGTTTTTTTTTTATTTATAGTAGGTTTAAATGTAAGGAAAGATATAAAATGATTCATTCTGAAGCAGAAATATAAAAATATTCTTTATACTGAAAACATTCAGCATAGTTTTTCACCACTATGGAATCGGTAAGAAGAATCGTAGTCAGAATCGGAATTTATAAAATGCAAACAATACTCAACCCTACTTGCCAATGACCAATGGGAAATGCACTCAAGTCCCAGGACTGACTTCCAGTCGGATTGAGCATCGCGCAGGCGTCATTGGCCATATGTTAGAGACACTACCTGAGCCAGGAAAAAGCTGGACAAAATGTGGAAAAAAGATTTTTTTTTTAATAATTAAGAAATAACTGTCGGCGCTCCAGATGATCTTACGGTTTGTGGAAGAAGAAAGATCATAATTGCCTTATTAATGGTTTGTTTTAAGTTTGCTGAAATGCATTGTCATGTTTTTTCCACTGGATTCGTTGTGTAGCCAAACACTTGGAACTACAGTTAATCCATATTTTGCATAAGGCTATGTGGAATATGATTTAAAACAAACATTTATTGTCGTCTAAGCTTTTAAGTCGGTGGTAAAATGTTGTATGCAAGATGTTTTGTGAATTTCTCTTAAAATCACAAGAAAAAAAATTAGCCAATTAGGAGTGAAGTTTAGCCTTGAAATTGTTTCTTAAATATGGCTATGGGTTATCAGGTATTTACATAATGAGATGACCTGTAATGTTCCTATAAGATTTTACTCAGACCCCTCTTTGGTTCATCGTTCAGGATTTTCTTCTCAAGAGGATGTATGGAATGGGCTGGTGTTTTTTATCTGTTCAGAGGGTTGAAGTTTGCATTTTGGTGATGTTCCTCTCATGCATGCTGTGGTGTCGGACCAGCTCATCTGAACGAGCAAATTTTTTCTGGCAACTCGGCCAGTGGCAGGTAAATGGCTTCTCACCTGAGACACACAAACCGAGTCAACACTAAAGAACTAAGGTTTGTTTCTAATCTCTCTGAGATGTCTTAGAAATAGAGTAGTAAGGATAAAACGGGGAATACGCACTTGTTTTACCTGTATGAGTCCGCGTGTGGGTCTTCAGATGGTCTGAGCGGGAGAACTTTCTCTGACATGTCTCACACTGAAATGGTTTCACTCCTACAGAGAGGAAACCATGGAGAGAGAAAAGGTTTAAATGATTAGCAGTTCCAATAACAACATTTCACTGATGGTATTGACAGTGTAATTTATACCAGGAACACACACATCTACAGCAATGTGGGAGAACCGAACCCAGAACTCTAGAGCTGTTGGGCATCAGTGCTCCTGGTTGGATCACATGTTAGTAGCCCAACCTAGAAGAGCATTTGTGAGGTCAGACATGTCTTTGCCATACTACACCCCAAAGGGAAGCAAATGTATGTGCAGGCCTGTCTACGTTCTTCCACATCATACTCGCTTAGCCATGACTTTATGGACCTTTCTTTGTGCCAGAGTCATGCTGGAACAGAAAATGACCCTTCCCTAAACATTTTGCAAAGGGTTTGAACCATACAGTTGTCTAGACTGACTGGTGTGATGATAGTTTCCTTGCACTTTAACTAAGTTGCCTAGGCCAAACACACAGCATCATCAGTCCTCCACCACACTTTACAGTTGGTGCAGTGCAGCCAGGCAGATAATGTTCTTCTGCATTCACCAAACCCAGACATATACATCAGAGAGCTAGAGAGAACCATAATTCACCACTCCACAGCACATTTTCACTGCTCTAAAGTCCAGTGGTGGCATGATTTACAGCAATCCATCCAAATTTGTGCTTGGTGTTTTGAGGCTTGCATGCAGCCTCCTGGTCATGGAAACCCCTGCCATGAACCTGCTGATGTTCAGTTTTTCTGTTAATGTTAATGCAAGAGGAGGTTTGGAATTTGGAGTTGGTGTTGGTGATATTTATGGCCATATTTATGCTCGATACCCTTCAGCACTATAACTTTGTGGGGTCGGACACTTGGTGGTTAAATTGTTGTGCTCTTCCAGGTTTCAATATTACCACTCAAAGTTGATTGTGAAATATCTAGACGGGAAGAATTTTCACAAACTGACTTGTTGCAACAGTGAAATTGTTAGCACACTCAAATTCAGTGAGCTGTTTAAAATAACCCATTCTTCTGCAAATGTTTGTAAAGGCAGGTGGCTAGGTGTTTGATTGTACACATGTGACAATGGAACTAAATGATGCACCTGAATTCAGTAATTAGGAGGAGTGTCCCAAAACTTTTGTCCATATAGTAAGTTTATAGAAAGTCACTGATTGTGCAAGTTCTCCTACTTACATCTGTCATTTTTACCATCCATTCAACTATGAGAGACAAAATGAGAAACAAAAATCCAGGATATCACATTGTAAGATTTTTTTAAATATTTATTTGTAAATAATGGTGGAAATTAAGTATTTGGTCACACACAAAAAAGCAAGATTTCTTGCTCTCGTAGACCTGTAACTTCTTCTTTAAGAAGCTTTTATGTCCTCTTAATACCTGTATTAATGACACCTGTTTGACCACGTTATCTGTATAAAAGACACCTGTTCACAGCCTCACCAGGAAGAAAACTGTAGACTTGCACCAGGCAGGGAAGAGTGAATCTACAATAGACAAGCAGGTTGGTGTGAATAAATCAACTGTGGGAGCATATGGATGATCCAGAAGAGGATTAGGAGAATATCATTTGGTCAGATGAAACCAAAATAAAACCTTTTGGTTAAAATCTCAACTCGTTGTGTTTGGAGGAAGAAAAATGCTGAGTTACATCCTATGAACACTATACCTACTGTGAAGCATGGGTGTGGAAATGATTTGGGGCTGTTTTTCTGCAAAGGGGACAGGACAACTGATGACGGGGTCATGTATCGTGAGATTTTAAGCAAACCCGGTGAAGACTTACAGGAAAAATTGGACCTTTGTAGTTATTAATCAGTTATCATACTTATTTTCCACCATAATTTACAAATACATTCTTTAAAAATCCCACAATGTTATTTTCTAGATTTTTTTTCTCATTTTGTCTCTCATAGTTGATGAAAATTACAGACCTCTCTTATCTTTCTAAGTAGGAGAACTTGCACAATCAGTGGCTGACTAAAT
The DNA here is from genome assembly GCA_033117975.1 of Parotocinclus spilosoma. Taxonomy (NCBI): domain Eukaryota; kingdom Metazoa; phylum Chordata; class Actinopteri; order Siluriformes; family Loricariidae; genus Parotocinclus; species Parotocinclus spilosoma. The sequence continues at coordinate 1,768,889 of JAVSBV010000103.1, forward strand.
ACATTTTGCCCCCACTGTAATTGATTGATGCATGTGATATCCAGGTAAAAGGTTCTGACCTGTGTGTCTGCGCTGGTGTCTCTTTAGCTGGTCTGATCTGGAGAATCTGTGACCACAGTCTGTAAAGTCACACTGGTAAGGTTTTTCTCCTAAACACACACACACACACACAAACACATACAAGTAGTTTTTAATTTTTTAGACACTACCATTAGTACCCAATTTCCCATCCCAGTATTCACTGGGTGAAGAAGTCTGTAGTAGCCTGCAAGGCCCTGCATTTGCACCAAATAAACTTCAGCCAGGGTTTGTGTCCATCACATAAACATAATTCACATAATTCATTGAACTGCAGCACCTCAATGCATCATATGAAGACATGGTCAATCTTCAAACATAGATCAAATCAAGCATCAGAATGGGGAATAAATGTGATTTAAGCGATGTTAAACATGGCATGGTCCCTGTGTGGGGTGCTTTGGAAATACTAAAACAATCCTTTCTGTAACGTATTTAACTGAGCCTTTCTGAGAATCTCTTTGAAACTCCAGATCATATTTTTAATCATATACAGATTTTTTTTAAATAAACATGTCAACATGTGAATTAGTGATTGCTTGAGATAAGCAGTGTAATTTTTTTCAAGGTTGGGTAAAAGCAGGAAAACCCTAGTAATAATTTATAAGTGAGATTGTGTGAGCTTGTACATTAGGTCATTTGTTTATCTGTATGTTAACTACAGTGCCGGATGCTGGTCTTTCAAGGAGGGGAAGCTCAATTTCGGCCTACATCATAAAAATGTGTTTATTTATACATAAATTCTACCCTCGGTTCCTTTTTAAGAAAATGATCTGTGACCCTGTCGTACCAACAAGGCGTCTTTTCCAGGGACTTGACTAGTGTCCTC
>JAVSBV010000103.1:1774738-1790934 GCA_033117975.1 Parotocinclus spilosoma
AAGAAAACTTTTTTCACATGGTCATAATGGGGTATTTTGTGTAGAATTTTGAGGAAAGAGATTAATTTAATACAATTCGGAATATGGCTGTAACGTAACAAAAGGTGGAAAAAGTGAAGCGCTGTGAATACTTTCCGGATGCACTGTATATATTATAGACGTTATGTCACTGGTGTACTTTGTAGGTACATACAAACTGACTTTTGCATATCTGTTGCTTTGCATAGTTTATTAACAACCCCCTCCACCCAGTTCAAAGTGCACTTCAATGGTTATATTTACCAGATAAACTCGTGTATTGTATCTACAGTAAGCAAAACAGGATCAGCAGGAAAATATTATCTTTCTCCATCTGTTCATATCTTAACCATTTTTGCCATAGTTTCAAACCAGATTCTCTTTTTTGTCACTGTGTCACAGTATGATGACCAAATATTTAGTGAAATGAACAGCTGAAAAAACAGGTTGAAACACCAGGTTTTATGGGTGGATCAGTTATTTAAATCAGGAGATGTTGGTAATTGATCTTCATATTAAGTCTACATATATGGGAGCTTAAAGAATGTATGTTAATAAGCTACACGAGACTCTATTACCAAAATGTGGGAACATTGTTTGACATTTTAGATTCTGCTCAAATTAAAATGCTGCATCAACAGCCTTCAGCTTTCTTTTCAGGCGTTTGGCCAGAAAATCAACACATTTTAAGTGTACTTTTCACTTTTGTCTTTTTCAGCTCAGGTGCAGGGGCCAAAGATGGATGTGACGGCTCTGTTGGTGGGTATCATTGCAGCTAGCGTGGCCATCATCATAGTGGGTCTCCTGATCTGGTATTCCTGCCAGAAAAAGTATAAAAATGAGCACTTTGCCAGGTATGGATAATTTTATTAAATTATTGTGTTTGATTGGTTAACATGTGTGGTTTCAAATCTACCCAAGGGCGTCTCCTTAATAGGAGTACTAGAGAATTACCAAAAACATGTGGCTGGTCCTTGGGGAAAAAAAAAAGTAACATTTTGCAAATAAAGCAAAAAGGAATAAAAATGAAAGCAAGGTTAGGTTACTAAGGCTAATATTGGGTCAGGTTTAATGTACGGGATTAGGGCTATGTGAGAATGTATGAGTTGGGGTGTAGAGTCAATGTTTAGCGGTTAGAGTTTGAGGTAAGATTAGCGCTAGCTTGGTGTAGCTTTAGAGAGTAAAAGTATTACTAGGATGAGGGCTAGGTTGAAGAGTATATGTAGTGTTAGTAAAAAAAAAGCTTACATTTTGTGTAAGTAGGGATTAATGAAATGTCTGTGAATATCAGGGTGTTGTAATAAAGAAAGTGTAAAGTTAGGGAGCAGGAATATGGTAAGTGGTTAGGGAAATGTGATCTAAACTTAGGGATAGGTGAAGGTGTAGGGATGTGGGTAGGGTTCTGTAGTTTGGGTGTAGTAGTTTGCAATAGGTTTAGTGTTGGGTTAGAGGTTAGGTGTAGGGGTCCATGCTAGAAAGAGAATATGAGTTATAATTTAGTGTTTAGACGTTTGGTGTAGAGTTTAGTAATATGTGTATTTGTAGGGATTAAGGATGTTGTAGGTTAAGGACTGAGGGGTAGGTTGGGCTTTAGGAGTAGGGACTAAATTTATGTGTAGGAATAAGGCAAGTATGGAGGATAGGAATAGATTGAATATTAAACTTCTTCTCAGTTATATTGGTTATATAAACAACCGCCAGTAAGACAACACCCCACATACACAATAAGTATAGTAACAGATACGTGTGTCTCTGTGTGTCTCTGTGTGTCTCTGTGTGTCTCTGTGTGTCTCTGTGTGTCTCTGTGTGTGTGTAGCTCCATCAGGACTCGCTCTAGGCGTAGCAATGCCTCGGTTATCATCAGGAGGCTGGAGGAAGTGTCACTACATCCCATTCCTCATCCGCTCACAGAAGAGCTGGACCCACATGGGTTACCGTCTTATGAGCAGGCCACTGCTGCATCCGGACCACACGATGCTCCACCACCACCATATCCTGGGTATACACACACACACAGGCACATTCGAACTCTGGGCTTATCCTATTTTTAAAGCACATTGTCATGTATAGCCATTACTCATTTGTATGACATATCAGATACGTTTTCAGTTTTTTTCTGTCAGTGAGGTAAGAACTGTAGTGTTTAAGTTTTTTTTTTTTTTTTACAGGAGCCACAAGTTACTTCCCATGAACTAAGAAAAGCAGGACACCCACCTCTATAAAAATATCAGATGCTACTTGTGGGTAGTTTACCACTTGCTGAGAGATTGTTGAATGCTAGACATGTCTGTATGACACATTCTCCCACAGCTGGGCCTGTAGCTTCTCCACAGTTAGTTTGCCAAAGCTGAATCTGGCTTCATAAATGCTTGATCAAATGTTTTTTGGAAACTAAGCTGTGTCAGTCATGTCCCTCGTATCAATACTAGGAACTTACCAGATCATTGCAGTGGATCAAACCATCTTCCTGCTTCCCTTAGTCCAAATGATCTGTCCCCTCTTATAATCTTTAAACTGGGAGGAATGTCTTTGAGTGTGTCATAGATGCATGTCTTGCAGTCAGCAATCTCTTATCAACAGCCTCAGAAAGAATTTGTTTAGACAGCGGTGGCCGCACTTTTACACCCTCTTATATCAAAACCCAGTGTCTAATCATGTGTCTAATTATCAATGTCTGTACTCCATTTATATTTCTACCTGCAAAATAAGTGCATGATGGGGTTTGCAGAAATCTAGGTGTTTTAGTTTTGGTCAGTGGATGTTCTGTGTATATAGATGTACAGTGGGGCAAAAATGTATTTAGTTAGCCACTGATTGTGCACGTTCTCCCATGTTAGGAGAGGTCTGTAATTTTCATCATAGGTACACTTCAACTATGAGAAACAAAATGGAAAACAATATCCAGGAAATCACATTGTAGGATTTTTAAATAATTTATTTGTAAATGATGGTGGAAAATAAGTATTTGGTCACCAACAAACAAGCAGGAGATCTGGCTCTCACAGACCTGTAACTTCTTCTTTAAGAAGCTCTTCTGTCCTCCACTCGTTACCTGTATTAATAGCACATTTTTGACCTCGTTACCTGTATAAAAGACACCTGTCCACAGCCTCAAACAGTCAGACTCCAAACCCAACTATGGCCAGAGCTGTTGAAGGACACCAGGCTGAGAAGAGTGAATCTACAATAGGTAAACAGGTTGGTGTGAATAAATCAACTGTGGGAGCAATTGTAAGAAAATGGAGGACATACAAGACCATTGATAATCTCACTCGATCTGGTAATCTCAACCTGTGGGATCAAAATGATCATGAGCTCGGTCATGAACGGTGAGCAAAAATCCCAGAACTACACGGAGAGACCTGATGAATGACCTGCAGAGACCAAAGTAACAATGGCTACCATCAGTAACGCACTACGTGGAGAGGGACTCAAATCCTGCAGTGCCAGGCGTGTCCCCCTGTTTAAGCCAGTACATTTGTAGGCCTGTCTGAAGTTTGCCAGAGAGCAAGTTTGCCATATGGATGGTCCAGGAGAAAATTACTAGAATATTATGTGGTCATATAAAACCAAAATAGAACTTTCTGGTAAAAACTCAACTGGTCATGTTTGGAGGAAGAAGAACGCTGAGTTACATCCCAAGAATACCATACCTACTGTGAAGGATGGGTGTGGAAACATCATGATTTAGGGGTGATTTTCTGCAAAGGGGACAGGACGACTGATCCGTGTTAAGGGAAGAATGAACGGGGTCATGTATCGTGAGATTTTTAGCAAACCTGGTGAAAACATTTGACCTCTGTCATTGCCAACAAAGGTTGTGTTACTTATTCATCAGTTATCATACTTATTCTCCACCATAATTTACAAATAAATTATTTAAAGTCTTACAATGTGATTACATTTTTTTCTCATTTTGTCTCTCATGCTTAAATTGTATCTATGATGAAATTACAGACCTCTCTCATCTTTCTAAGTAGGAGAACTTGTCAGTCACTGACTAAATACTTTTATGCCCCACTGTAAATACCCAATGCTCAAAACATAGCCAAATACCTTTTAATCAGAGTACAGCATCAACTCATTCAATTTCTGGGATAATGATCTGGTCAGTTTTGGAAGCAGTGGTGGAAGTGTTAATCAAGTTGCTTTGGTGTTAGTGAAATTAGCAATATGTACACTAGAGGAGCCATTAACATTTTGTACCCTCTAATATTTGCTGGTGGATTTTTCACAAATTAATCAGTTGGCTAGGGAAAACTAATAAAACCATGGTGCGATACCTGGATCCTACAGAGGTGGCACAGGCATTCCCGTTCCTATGACGTGACATGACCGTAGAAAGCATTTAACCCCTTAGCAGGACTGGTACCTGCTCTTTTGTGTAAGGAGGAACAGAATGATCACTGTCAGAGCTGATGTGTGACAATCAGAAATAGGCTTAATGTTTTTAGGGTCCGACATCCTCTAGTGGCTCTGTGTTCAGTACCCAGCACCTTAGAGCTTAACTGGCACACACACTATAATTGGCAGATCTACCACCCTGTGCTTTTCACAGATGAGAGATGGTTTGAGCACATGTGACAGACATGACAGGGTCTGGAGACGAATGTTATGCTGCCTGCAACATCATTCAGCATGACTGGTTTGGTTTTGTATCAGTTATGGTCTGAGGAGGCATATCCCTGGAAGGATACACAGAGGTCTGCGGGATAGATAACAGCACCCTGACTGCTATACGGTATTAGGATGAAATCCTTTAGCCCTCTGTCAGACTCTATGCTGGTGCAGTGGGTCTTGGTTCCTCCTGGTACGCGATGTCCAGCCTCATGTGGTGATAGTATGTATGTAAACACCAGTTTAATTATGGCGTTTTCATTTGTTCCTTAGGTCAAAGCCAGGCACGATTCGACGATAAGCTGGACCTGGTTATTTTGGATTTAATCTTACTTGGACCTGGTTATAATAATATCAGCATGAAGAAACACTTTAAGAACAATCTCAACTGTTAACACTGAACACTTTGTACACTATCTACATCTCTGTTTCACATATTAAATATTTATGTTTTAGGACGGTGAGCAAGTAGTTTGTGTGCCATGTCATTTCAGTTCACATTATGAATTAGGCACTGTATGAATCACTAACCTAATTTTACTAGTTGTTTTTTCTTTTTCTTTTAAGTGATTATTATTATTTTTGATGAAGAATCTTTGGGCCTTGTTTGTTTCATGCTTAAACCAGCCTTACCTCTCAGTCGCCCTCATCCAGTCTTCTGCAAAAGTTTGGACATTTTACATGAAGATTTTTGTCAACACAACAGCTACATTTGAGCAGCAGTGCCCAAGCATTTGCATAAGACTGTACATACTGCATCTTCTGTACTAAATGCTGTACCCGTTCTTATTAAGACAGGTTGTAACTGTTTTATAGTATCTCAATGGGTTTCTTTTTTATGTTTTGTATAATTTTATAAATATATTACAAGTAAATTAATTTAGAAATAAATTAACACCTAAAGCAATGTATGTGTCAGTGTGAATAAATTTGGATTTCTTGGTTTATATTATAATGATTAAAATGAAGGTGGGCATCACAGTGGTGCAGAGGATTTTACTTAAATGAGCTGTGTGGAGTTTGCATGTTCTCCTCATGACTGTTGAAGTGTCATTCCAAAGATGTGTTAAAAAGTACCCTTGTGTAAGTAAGTGAATGTGCTTTCTATCCAGGAATGGTTCCTGTCTTGGGCCCTGTTCTGCTGGATAGGCTGCAGTACCTTCGACCCTTATTATGAAGATCCTACCAATGCTAGTTCTTTGATACATCAGTAACCCTTAGAACAAATTAATAGAATAACAGATGCTGTTAGTAATTAGACTGTTTACACATCCGAACCTAAACAGTGAACATGTACCTGATCATCTGATGGAAAAGAAACTGTGACCAGACAAACTTCTTCCACACTCACATGCTTACTGTAGGTGCTATTAACAGTGGACAAAGTTCAGAATAGTGAGCACTGTGTCCACTTGATAGCCCTTTGTATATTGTTGCAATTACATTTTGCCCATACATGAAAGGATTAGTTGCTCTGGTTTGATTGGTTGCTTAGATTTGTTTTATAATAAAACATCATGCATGTGATTGGAGATGAAATGTGAGCTCAATTATTATAGTAAGGCTGTAGTATGATTGTTGGAGCTGGCTAAAATATTTTCTTGGGATTTTTACACACAAGTTGTCTCTAGAAATTATTCAGAATGGTGCAGTAAGAAACAGCATCCTCCAAGTAGCAGTTCTGAACATGGAAATGCCTCGTTCAACCCAAAGTCACAAGTTGGAACTTGCTAATTAAAAAAGTACATTTATTTTGCTGTTAATTTTATTGCATGCAGTAAGAACTAAAGATATTTCATGTTTTATTTTCTGCTCCATTCCTGCATTTCAGGTTTACAACACATGCCAAAAAAGTTATAAGTCTGTATTGTTGCCATTCCTTTTCATCATACTAAGATGTTTTGGCACAGAGGATACCAAATTATTTAGTGTTTTGGGTGTTATTTTGTCCTATTCTTCCTACAAACACGTTGTAAAATGTATAACAGTACTGGGGCATTCCTCATTGTCATCTTTTTCATTTACAAATTTACGGATTTGTTATTTATCAGGCATTTGTTTAGAAATTGGAGATCTGCCCATCTCAGCATTATTTTAAATCTCAATTATGAATAATAACATAGAATAAAATCGGAAATACTAATGAACGAATTTAGTTGTAAATATGTATTCCATTCAGTATTTTTTATGTAACTTTAATATGTAAGACATGAAAATTATACATTACATTGATACAATATTTTACTGAACACAGTGATAATTGATATAAAAACAAACTGTAGTCCTACATTTATGAAGACTTTTTCTGTTAAATATTAAAACAGCGAATTTATGTTAAATTAAAATAATATAACCTATCAATACTTTATGAGTATGTTGTTATTACTAGTAATAACACCTAATGTAAAAATCCAAAATAAATATGTATAGGCCCATAATTGAAAGATTAAATAACGATTTTACATGACTAAATAAAGCGATATACAATTTTATTAGATGATTATAGTGTGAAGCAGGAGTGTGTAGAAGGAGTCGGAAGTGCTCGTATTTTGGGAGAGAGCAGCTGGAGGTAATGAGGAGGCACTCTGCACCTCTCGGTGTGTTTAGGGTTTTTAATGCACTTTGCTGTCATTGTAATTACACACACCGATCATTAAACATCCTGCATCCTCTATGCTTGGTCGGCAGTGCGGATCCGCAGCAGAACCGCTCGCTGTCCCTCTCCCATGTGATTGCTTTGTGCTGGACGTGTGAATGCTCCTCAGAATTGCACGGGGGAAGCGCTTGAGTCCAGAGCCCGAAGCGGGACGATGGACGGACGCTACCCGGGTGCGAGCTTCGAGGAGCGGCGGGACTCTTCAGGCGAGACCGCGGACTGGGCTTACAGTAGCAGCAGTGCGGTCAGGTAGGAAGAGGAAGAGGGGTAGATTACAGAGGAAAGGCCGCTGAGAAACAAGGCCTGGGATTCAATGGACCATTTTTGCTATTACACATCGCGCTTTGCATGCTGGTTTACCAAGCCTTGTTATTGTTTTCGTTTTTAAATGCATACGTGGGGTTTTACCGGATCCATTCTGTACAACAAGGGCACATCGAATCTAAACCAGCTATACTTTCCTGTTTAGTTAAGTTTATTTAATGTTAATATAGGTTTTTGGTTGAGTTCTGTGTGATATAAACAGTCAATTGTGAGCCACGTGTGTGCAACTTTGGCTTTGTTATGACGATGTGCTTATATCTAAAAAAAGCAAATATACTATTTGATCAGTGTGTGTTTTTACCAGTTCAGTAGTCTCACTTGTATTGTACCTGGGATTGTGCACAATTTTATCTAATACAGCCATCATATAGATTATTCTGAATACCAAAGTTTAGATCCTCAATTATACATTCTGGTTTTCTGCCCAGCAATTCATCATTCATCTTTACACATTTACAGCAGCTACTCACTGAACTGCATTTCTTTGGCTGTGTAACTGTACTATGCACAAAGACAAAGTTTAATCTAATCTAAACAAATCTTGTTTCAGTCCAGGGGGCAAGCTGAACAGTTGAGGCAATGTAGGTAACTTGGGTTATATAAGGATAGGATTTAAACTCCCAACCTTCTGATTAGCAGTTTTGTTACAAGGTGCAGTTGTGGGTTATGGACTTTGCTTAAGTGGCCAGTGGTTTCAGTTTAGCAGTCCTGAGAACCCTGGGCCTTACAGTAAATGGAACTGTACCTCAGAAACGGTGTCACCACCTCGTCCTGTCTTTATGTCCTGAAGTGCCTGGAAGATTGTAAGACGGTAGATGGTTAGATGGTAAGATGGTAAGATGGCAGCGTTACGTCTTACAATCATAGTCTTACAATCAAAGCAATAGTGAATTAAGGGTTGTGCTCAGGGGCCCAACTGTGGCAGAGGTGGGATTTGAACCGTGGACTAGGGCTGTAACTAAGGATTATTTTAATAATCGATTAATCGGTTGATTATTTTTACGATGAATCGATATTTAAATAAATAAATCTTTTTAAACAGCAAAAGCTAAGAGATACGCACACATTGGCACAATACGTAACAGTGTGTAAATACCTAAATACGCAAATGAGTAGCTCGAATATGTTACCTTAATCCCTGTCCTAATGCAATTCATCCTGCCTATACACTGCAGTGTCTTCATTTCCACTGTCAGAAAATTAAAACTTAATCTTAATCATTAATTACCACAATTGTGTACAAGTTATATTTATTTATAAAGCACATACACACTGCTTAAGCTAATTACACTTGAATTAAAAGTAACACACACGTACTCCACCACTGTCGTTATCCAGTTAACAAGCAAAAAACAGCATTAACCGTGTTCTACCAGGTCACATAGTGTGTGTTCACCGCTACGTTTCCTCTCTTCAAAACCGAACAAACTCAGGATACTGTAGTGACTTTTATCCCTTCATCCTCATCGGTTACTCTAACATGTTTCCATTTCAAGTTCTGTATCATCACCGTTTGCTCCCGTACCAAATCTAATCACTTTTGCAAAGTGTGCATGTTACACATTTTTTTAGTTGTGTGAAGCGTGAAGTGCTTCCCACACTTTTGAAGATTTCAGCCGAACCTTCTTCTCTGCGTTGGTCGTGTTTTTTAAGAAGTTAATACATTCTACAAATGTTAAACTTATTTAGAAATTTGTGTTGCTCCGTTCAAGTTGTTCTTAGTTATTTTTTCCAGCGTTTTTGAAGCGCCGCAGGTGACGTAAGCGGCTATGTAAAGGCGAGTAAGACACAAATCGTGTGACAACAAATCGATAATGAAATTCGTTGCCAACACCTTTTAATAATCGATTTTTATCGTTTTTTGTTTTTTTTTATTGATTCGTTGTTGCAGTCCTACCCTGGACCTTCTGGTCCATAGTCCAGTACCTTAAGCACTAGGCCACCACAGTCCCACTGACTGTGAAAAATTAGTCCAATTGTATTGTTTCTATGTGTTGTTAGTTATGTGCAATGCTGCCGTAAGAGACCCCTCAGATCTTATAACTTGTGGCCCATTCTTTTGTTGATTCTTAGCACCAGCTACAGTGACACACACATGGCGACAGAAAGCCTCCATAGGCAGTCCTACACCTCGAGTAATAACCTCCCAACCTACACCACCTCTCACCACCCCACAGGTGAGGACAACTTCCTACAATGCTTCTCTAACACAGGTGTACATATCTGTCTGAACAATTGATTTGTCTTTATGCCATCCTGTGGCTCAGGTGTCCCTGGAGTCTTTGATACGAGTCTGCACAACAGTAGCACTACTGAATCATCCATCCTGAATTTTCTTGCTTCCATCGATTCTCGAGGCCTTCAGGCTGGACCTGCAGCCAATTCAATACTTCCCCAGTTCAGGACCTCCCCATGGCAGACAGGTATGCTGGAATAGTTTCTGAATTCAGATACGAGAGTAGGGAGTTAAGCGCTTCAAACCTACCCAAGTACCCAGGATTTATTTTTGTGGTGGGTGGCATTGAAAATGCAGATAAAAATGCAACTTTTATTTTTACATACAGACAGTATGTGTATTGGGCCAAAGCTGAAAAGGACTATTCAGACTTTTTTTTTAACAGTTGAAAAAAAACATGGTCTGTTATGGTATTTGGCTGTGTCCGTGCACTTTTTATTTGTCTTCTGTACTGTCCCAACTTTTTCTGATTCGGGGTTCTAAGTGCAGGTTAAATGTAATGACATTATAAATCATACAAAGTACAAACAAGCATTTCAGCGAAATAAAGCCAATGCAATGTCTATGTTTGCTTTTCTGTTTTATTTCTCATTAAAGGCACTAATTCATCCACAGAACTTTTTCTGACTGGAGCCCTTCCATCTTCTGGAACGTTCTCCACCATGCCAGGTCTTTCTTCTTACCAGCACCCCAGCACCTTTCCCACACGAAGTTTTGGCACATCCTCGGCACTCGGTGTCCGCCACACTACTTACAGCCCTTCAAATGGCCTTCTGCCTCCTAATGACCCTCTGCTTCAGATCAAACCTTCCCACACGACTGTGCCAACAGCGTTTGCCTTTGACCGTCTGAGTGGTGCGTCGCTGGGTACCAACCTTCCAGTCCAGTCATCCACATATCGTTCAGCCCAGGAGTCTGCGCCACACCTCCTTCAGCCCCAGTTTAGCCTCCTTCCCTCTTCTTTGGCCAGCTCTCAGCAGACTACCCAGGCTTATGGGGCCCCGATCTTCTCAAGCTCCCTTGAGCGAGCACTTCAGCGTGAATGTAGCGTCATCAAGCACCACCAGCGGCCTTCCAGCGCCCAGCCAGTCCTGTCTGCCAGTACTCAGCACTCTTTGCAGACTTACCTACCAGACGGCACTGACAGCTCCTTCCAGGATCCCTCTCGCCACACGCCAGTGCCAGACAGTCCCAGTGGATTACCTAATGGTTCCACTCAGCAAAAGGCACAGTCACATTCCCCCTCAATTCCTTCCCCTGTGTTTTCATCAACATCTGAAGTGAAAGATGATTCTAACAAAACATCAGAGCATCTTGATGAGGTGACAGAGTTGCATGATGAGGTAACAGCCTCACACATGCCACAGCACAGCTATGCTTCCATTGGACAGAAACAGAGCTCTGGGATTGCTAACCAGTCAAAGGCATACACATCAGCACAGCTTACAAGTTTAATGGCCATCAGCCCTGCACAGACCTATATAACTTCCCAAACTCTGAGCAACCACACCAATGCTCAGGTCTTCTCTCCAAGCCAGTCAGAAAATGTGTCATCTGTCAGTCAGTCTCTCATTTTTTCCTCTAGCCCGGAGCAGATTTTGTCCTCTGCAGCAAACACTGGATATAACGAGCAGGTGCAAGAAATTTGCATGGGCAATCCATCTCACAGTTATTCCTCCAGTCACTCTCCGACTGTGCCAACTGTCAGCTATTATGGCCAAGGCCTTTCATCTGTTAGTCTTACCAAGAGCTACAGTTCAGTTCAGTCTCTCCCCAATAGTTCTCCCTACTCCTCAGGTCCGCACAGTTTACCAACCCTGCAGGAATACCACCTGATGCAGCCTACGCCAAGCAGCAAGTCAGATGGTCACCTGGTGCAGCAGCCCCAAAAATATTCTCATGTTCAATCAGCAGCTTCATCCACTGCTACTTATACACAAGCATTACAGAGCACTCAGTCCTCTGCTGAACAGGAGCCTACCTACAGCCAAACGAAGGGAGAAGAAAATGGATTCCACACTTCCAGTGACAGCTGTGGAGAGCTTCCTCTTCAGGATGTGCAGGCATTACAGCAGTCATCAACTCCGACTGACTCAAATAGTAATGTTAGGGTACAGAGCAACATAGTGTACGTTGTTTCAAAAACGGATGATAGACAATTGCAGAGCGTGATCCGGAGCAACTCCAGGTCAGAGGATGAGTTGTCACCAGTGGAATCCAAAAAGCAACAGAGAACATTAAGTGACCATGTTCATCTGGAAAGTGGTACACACAGCCATGGCACATCCCAATTGGTCCATAAGGAACCCAGGCTGCTCCTCAAAAGTCCCTCTGTTCAGCATGAGATCCATCAAATCCAGAGTAACAGGATTCAGCAGGTCTCTCAGGAACAAGCTCACTTTGTTCAGCTTCCCAGTGGGCAAATTCTATTAGATTCCTCCCAGAAGATCCTTATGCAGCACCCTTTGCTTGTCACAGAGCAAAACCAATCCAAGGCAGCAGTCCAAATGCAACCAGTGTCAGTTCAGTTCCTGCCCATGAATAATGAGATTCTAAATTCTTCAGTCGGTATGCGTGGGACTCAGCAGCTGACCCATCAAGCTGTGGAGACTGTAAAGCAGCCATTGGTACAGAAAGACAATTTCAGCAGCGCGAGTATTCCAGATGCCAAACAGCAGTTTGCCTTAAGTTCTATCTGCTTCCCGGAGTCCATGCTAATGGCGGATGAGAAGACAATCCTGTCCAATATGGACGACATTTTAGCTGCTACAGCAGCTGCTTGTGGAGTCACACCACAAGACTTTAAGGCCTCTGAAGGTGACTTGGCCACCATATCCAACCCTACAGACACCAAGTGCCACTTTCAGTTAGTTGGGAACCAACATGAGGATGGTTTCTCTTCCCAGCACATGGGCAATACACAGACCCTGACTTTAAATGGTGGTCAGCTGATGACAGAACTTCACAAGGGTGTTGGTGAGCACCAAGCATTTACCTCAAACTCTCATGCACAACTTGGAAACCCTAAGCAAGATCTGTCTGAGCAAATGGTGGAGCATTCTGATAAAGAGACATTAGCAAAGGAACTTTCATGTAGTGATTCTCTGAATTCTAACGGACACAACCATTCAGATTATGACCCTGCAGCCCAAGAATATACTCCCACTACCCAAGAATATACCTCCACTGGCCTTTTGAATCAACCTAAAGGAATACAGAGTGATACGATGGAGGAAGTCCTTACAGAGGACCTCTCTGAGGGTCTTTCTAAGAAGCGAGCCAAGTTGAAATGTTCTTCAAAGCAATCTGTCGATGATCAAAATGGCCAACCCAAATCCCAAAAACGAAGTGGCCAGGTAAAGAGGCAGAACTCCAAGGGAAGTGAGAGTGGTTCATCTTCCGATGGATATCTTGATGGCTACCAGCAGCAGGAAAGGATACGCCAAATAATAAAAGAGGTAGAAGAGAAACAGCCAGAGGTTAAAACTGGCTTCATTGGATCCTTCCTGGACTTCCTTAAGTCTGGACCCAAGCAGAACTTTTTCTCTCCCACTGTACGCTCACCCAATCGAGTGAAAAAAACACCCGTCTCTAAGAAACTTCCAAATACGATGCCTGTTTTACATAAGCCACTGCCTCCATCAGCTCAGTTGGTTTCAGCAGACATCAGTAATGATGTAATAGCTAAGAAAGTACAGGAGGAGCTTCAAAAGAATTTGCAATCACTTCCAACTTTCTCCTCCGATGAGGAAGAATCAACCAGGAAAAACCATGACCTTCAAAAGAGTATTAGTTGTGCGCTTTCCTCTTTGGACGAGATCACAGACAAGAAACTAGTAGGTGTGTATTCTCATTCTTTCTGTCTTAACTCAAAGTTAAATGATGGTTTATACACTTCACAAAAAATAGACAATATTTAATTATGGGATATTTATTTTGAGATATCCACTAATGTTTGTGAACAGTATAGATCTTAATTGCACTGTTTATGTACTGAATTTAGAATGTTCCTAAATTTGACCATCCTGTAAGTTCATATTTATAAAGCATGTTTTTGCATTATGTGAATTTCAGCAAATAAAAAGTACATTAAACTAGGTGCTGCTGGGTAAATTGTATGACTGAAATTCTCTCTAGGTAGCAGAGGTTTAGTTAACTGCACAGATCATGGCCCTCCACCCAGCGGCCAGTCTGCAGAGACCCTGCCACCTGTGCCAAATGAAGTGCCTATAGAGATGCTGTTAAAGAACGTCCCTCCAAACAAACTTGCTGTACGCCTGAACACTGTAGCTGTGGAAGGTCTTACAGATGACGAGCTGCTGGACAGTGGAGGGGAGGGCATGTATCGAGAGCGTGACGAGTTTGTGGTGAGAAACGAGGACATTGAAAGCCTGCAGGTATGTGGCTTAGTTTATTAAATTAATATTTAAACGTTGATTTCCATTACAGTAGAGGAGGCAATGTTCAATATATGTTTAAATATAGGGTATACATTTTATACTCTGGGTGCTCAGATGGTGCAGCAGATAAATACACTAGTAAACCACTGCATGGGACACTGGGTCAAGTCCCAGCAGGGCCTTGCAGCCAGGCTGACTATCACATGCAGATTGGCTGCTTGTGGGGGAGGGGAGGCAGGTTGGGTGATAATCCCCAGTGCTGCAAAATCAACACCTATCCAACGTGTGATTGACAGTCAGTGACAGACTCCATTCTAAAGGCAGCAGGAGCTCCAGCAACACACAAACGTTATTCTTGTTTCTGTTTCTTTCACTTACAGGTACTCTTATCACTTTGCCCAATGGGTTCCAGGATTCAGTGGCCCCTTGCCAGAATAGGTATTAAGCAGGGAAAATGAATATTAAAAACAATCTATTTCATTGCCATTACCTCCACACTATTGGGGGCAGGTCAGGAATGCATTAATGGTGCCATGACAGAAGTGTAAATGATAGCATGCAGGGCTGGAACTTGAACCCTGGAGCTTCTGGTCAATATTCCACTACCACTAGTGCCACCTCGGACCTTGTAAACTGAAATGATGTCTATATTCTGAAACTTCTAATTAACAGTTAACATGTCAGTAAGGTTTACTTTACAATTGATAGAAATATGCCATACAGGTATGTGCCATTTAACGTTCGTTCGCTGTAGCAAAGAAGAAATTGTAATAGGAAATAAAAATCTGTTTTGTATAAATCTAATTGAATTTTGAATAACAGAAAACTATTAAAATACAACACTATGCACAAAGTATCTAAACTCCGTTCAGTCAGCATCCTGTTTCACAGAAACCTCATACTTGTAATTTAAATGTTTAAAACTTAATTTTGTATTTCTGTTCTGTCCAAAGACTTATTAATAATATTTTTAAATATGTGAGGAGTAAAATGCTAAATATTCACACAACTTGCATTGAAAAAAAGAAGTCCTTTTCCATAGGAGTTGATTAGAAACGCATTTCTTATACATTGGGGAAAATAATTATTTGATACAAATTCAAATTGATTTATATAGCGCTTTTTACAACAGAGCATAGTCTCAAGGCAGTTTTACAATCTTATATTATCTTAAAAGATCAACCCCAAATTGAGGAAGCCTAGGGTGACAGTGGAGAGGAAAAACTCCCAAAATGTAGAGGGAAGAAACCTTGGTAGGACCAGATGTTAATTGAATAATTACTTAAAAGTATATTAATCGTAACATTAAGTAAGTAATATAATTTTAATTAATAATAATTTAGTAAGTAATAAAATTTAAAATAAATAACTAAATAGATTTTAAAACATCGTCTCCTAATGACTAAATGATGGAGGGAGTTACTGCACTCTGGTGGAACTGGTTTTTGTTGATGAAGACCAGTAGAGTGATGCTGAGGTGATGCTGGAACTGGTACCGGAACATCACTTTGGAAAGAAAAGAGAAGATGTAGTTAGTGATGGGTTAGGAGCACAGAGTCTATTATCAGTCACTGATGCCATGTGCAGCATGATAACTCTGGCAGTACTACTATAGCAGCATAACTAAAGGGAGAGAACCAGAATTTAACACAGCCAAGAGGCAAGAGCCAACCTGAGTCATGTCATAGTCCAAATAAGAATGTTTTTAGCCTAGACTTAAAGATTTGCAGTGTGTCTGAATCTCTGACTAAAGTAGGAAGTTTATTTCATAGCTGGTGGGCCAAATATGAGAACGCTTTTTCCCCTGCAGTTACTTTTTTAATTCTAGGTACTAAAAGAAGTCCTGCACCCTGTGAGCGAAGTAGACTAGCTGGATTGTAAGATTGTAAGAGTTCACTCAGATAATGCGGGGCCAGACCATGTAGAGCTTTATACGTTACAAGAA
>JAVSBV010000103.1:1791034-1808667 GCA_033117975.1 Parotocinclus spilosoma
ATTTTTTTTTTTCATGCTTCAACACTTGAGAGTAAATTATAATTCTACTACTACTACTACTACTGATAATGAAGAGTAACACCAATCATTTTTAAATTCCTTTTACTTGTTGTACTTATGAGAATTTGCATTACTTGCTTGAAGCTATTGCATTCAAATGCTGTAACCTGTATCCTGACCAGATAATAAACTAAAAAAGCAATACTAACGCTTTTTAAAGTAATACATGGTTTAAAGTACAGCATATGTTACTGATCTCCCAATCCTGAGCTTCAATTAGAAGCAGCTCCAACTTTTGTTTTATAAACAGTGATCAAATCAGGAACACAAAAGCACAAAAAGCAAGACAAAAGCTTACCTTTTCAACCTTGTCATAGTTTTTAGCCTTGATCTGTGGACACATTGCAAAACCGACATTATTTAAGCACAATTCTGCTAGATAAAAAAAATATTAGCAGAAAAAAATACAAGACAAACATTCCCTTTGAGATCAACAATGTGAAAGTCATAGAACACCTACAATTACAACACAAAAGCTTGATTTGTATAATTTGGATCTGTTTTGTTTTTATTCACTCCAGATTATCTAGTGTTAATGCCTTTAATACATGCGCACACACACACACACACACACACACACTAATTGTTAAATTAGATCACTACGTTGGTGGTATAAAACAGGGTGGTGGATTGAATAGCTTGTATTATTTAAAACAGCTTGGTCAATTTCAAATTGGCCAAGCCTAGGGCAACAGTGTCAAGAAAAACTCGCTCAACGTTACAAAAAGTTTTAAAAGTTGCTGCCTGACCCCAGCTCTGGGTAGTTAGTCCCAAACAAACCCGGAAGACTATGAGTAGTATTGCAGGAGATGGAGCAGCATCCTACTGAGTGGGATGGACACTGTCCCATCTTAAAGTACCAGGCTCAAAGGTTGTTCAATTATCTCTGAACGTTAGAACTTACAACACTAATAAACAGGACCAGGATACAAGTTTTCCCGCAAAGTTGTTTATTTTCCCCGATACATTTCATTGGTGTGGCACGCCAAGTCCCATTAACATAGCTTGAAGCATAGCATTTTCAGGATTTTGCTATGCTAATGGAACAGAAAATAAATTTCAATTCTACATTATGATCAGTTTGTTCATCAACAAATTTAAAGACATTAAATATTTGATGAAGCATTGTCTTCTAAACCTTGATAAAACAGAAGTATTGTTGTTGATAAAAAGTCAGAATTTATGATTTCACCCTCAAATTGAATTATTCTGTGAACTAAAAACTACAGTTAAGGATTCTGGTGTAACATATGATAACAGGTATTTTTATTTAGTTCATATACAGTACCAGTCAAAAGTTTGGACACCTGTGTTTTTTCATTATTTAACAACAAAAAATAACTACATTGTAGATTAATACTAAAGTCATCCAAACTATAAAAAAATACATATGGTATCTAGTGAACAAAGTGTTAAACCAGTGCTATTTGAGATTTTTCAAAGCAGGTAGGTCTTGCATAGGTGGCATTATGCAGTAACAGATGTGCTTTGTCAAGAGTTAATTTCTTAAATCTCTTGCCCTCTTAAATATGTTTGAGACCATCAGTTGTGTTGTGAGGTAGAGTTGGTATACAGTGAATAGCCCTGTTTGGGTAACTGTTCTAATCCATATTATGGCAAGAACTATTCAACTAAGTAAAGAAAACTGATAGTTCATCATTAGTTTAAAAAATGAAGGACCGTCAATCTGAAAAAATAAAAATTCAAGAACTTTGAAAGTATCCTCAAATGCCGTTGCAAAACCGTCAAATGTTATGCTGAAACTGGCTCTCATAAAGGCTGCTCCAGAAAAAAAAAGGAAGACCAGGAGTTACCTCTGTTGCAAAGGATAAGTTCATCAGAGTCACCAACCTCAGAAACCCCAAGTTAACAGTACCCCAGATAAGAGCCCGCCGAAATGCTTCACAAAGTAACACACACATCTCAACATCAACTGTTTAGAGAAGACTGGACTTTATGGTCGAATTGCTGCAAAGAAGCCTTCTAAGTTCTAAGCCTTCAAAACTTCTAAGGAAGAACAACAAGAAAGATGGATTGGGCCAAGAAACACAAAGAATGGAAACCTGTCCTTTTATTTGACAAATTCAAATTTTTGCCATGCCTTTGTAAGACGCAGAAAAGGTGCAAGGATGGTTCCTACATGTGTAATTCCCACCATGAAGTATGATTTGCTGTTGCCACTGTAGGCAATTTATTCAAAATCCAAGACACATTTAACCAGCATGGCTACCACATCAATCTGCAGCGACATGCTGTCCCATCTGGTTTGCACTTAGTGAGACTGTCATTGGTTTTTCAACAGGACAATGACTCCTGGCCTCCACAATCACCTGATCTAAACACAGTTGATATGGCGTGGGACTGTGGTAGCCTAGCAGTTAAGGTACTGGACTCTGGACCAGAAGGTCAAGGGTTCAAATCCCGCCTCTGCTAAGCTGCCACAGTTGGGTCCTTGAGCAAGGCCCTTAACCCACTATTGCTTGGATTGTAAGACTGCATCAGTTGTAAGTTGCTCTAGATAAGGGCGTCTGCTAAATGCTGGAAATGTAAATGTAAATGAGTTGAGCCACAGAGTTAAGGCAAAGAAGCCAACAAGCGCTCAGCACCTCTAAGAACTTCCAAATTTGTTGGAAAACCATTTCAGGTGATTACCTCATGAATCTGGTTAAGAGAATACTAAGCTGTAATCAAAGCAAAATCTGAAACATATTTTGGTTTGATAAACAAGTTTACTACAGGATTCCTTATGTGTTCCTTCATAGTCTGGATAGTATTAATTCACAATGCAGGAATGAGAAGGTGTGTGTAAACCGTCGGGTCAGGCATAACAGACAAGTGGTCAAAACTGAGTCAAATTAAATGTGGAGTCACAGTCTGGTGCACTGTCCAGAATGTACAGTATTTTGTCTGAACCCTGTGATAATCATCTTCATATTCCAAATGTATTGTAATCCTATTTAGAAGATTTTCACCTCAGGTTTTAACCTCAAACGAGCAGGTACTTCAGCCCTACTTTGCACAGAATGCCTGACCAAAAATTCATTACGCACTATTGAGATGAATTAGAAAACAACTTCACATAATTAACAAGTTAATCATTTATCTCAGCCAGACAAATACATTAACATTTGTGTGTTAATTAGGAAAACTATTTTAAATTTTTATCCCTGACCAATTTAAACCTTTCTAATAGTTTTTTCTTATTTAAAAAAAGGTCATTATTAAAAACAGGTAAATACACAATAATGTAATAGTATGACGTGCTTTTGGCTTTAATATGTGTATATCTAGAAGTTTTCTTTCCCAAATTACTTTGATGTACTAGGGATCAGCACATATCAGGTACTGATTGGGTGGTGGGTTATTCGAAGCACTACACTGACACTGATGTGGTGGTGGTGTATGTGTTGTGCTGGTATGACTGGATCAGACGGTAGTACTGATTGAGTTTTTAAAAACCTCAGTGTCAATGCTGGATTGAAAAAAGCCCATGAAACAAAAATCTTTAGCCACCAGCATCCTGTGAACACGATAAAAAAATTAAGAGGACGACTAACACAAAGTGTACAACAACAACAGATGAGCTGCTGCAGTGGGGAAATATTAAAAACAGTACCTCTAATAAAGTGGCGTTTAAAAACTGATCCACTTGTAACAGCTTAACACACACAATAACACATCACCACCAAAGCAGTGCTGAGAAAAAAAATCACCACCTAAATAGTACCTGATCTGTGCTGGTCCTGCTCCTACCCCAGCGACAACCCGAGAAAAAAGATGCATTAGTCGGTAATTGCAGAAATACAATGTGCAATGATCACTAAAACAAAACAAAAAATATATAGAATGGTTTTGCACAGTACTATATCTATGTATATAATGTTTGCTCATTCAAATTTGTTTTATTTATTAAAAAAAAAAATAATTATGCATTACAGTGGCCTAAACAACATTTTTGTTGATTGCTTTTAAAACAATTGTTTAAGTTTTGTTTTATTTGGAAAATCAGCAAACCACGCCAGTTAACCTGGGGTGCCCAAGCTTTTGCATGCGATGTGGTGTGAAAAAAAGCAAATTCAATGTGCTCACATTACATACCAGTCAGTCACAGACAAAAATAATTTCAGCTCCACAAATAAACAGATTTTTAAATCAGTTTTATTCTTTATTTTACTAAAAAGTCATTTAGCAAACCAGCTATACAAAACTAAAAAAAAACGTGTAAGTACACCTTTAAAAGTAAAGTTAAGTTCAAATCAGTTGAATAACATTCTCAGAACTGTGCTCCATAGTCATTATGAAAAGATCTACTGTAGGGCATTATTTAAACTATTTACTTTTAAAAATATAGACAAGGAAATATTCTGAGGCATACCATAACACCCCCCTATTGAAAGTTTAGCCCCATATAAGCTGGAAGTTGTTTGCAACCCATCAGTCTGTACACTCAGACCAAGAGACTTCCAGATATGTAGAAGTAGGAGTTAAAGCTCTATGTGATGCTCTAAAGCCTGGATTATGCTTCTTCTGGAGCAGTTCAGATAGATATTTGAATAGGTTTACTTAAACAAATGGAGGTTTTCGACATCTATTACACAAATGGAATTGTTAGTACAGTAAAAAGGTGGAATTTATTTATTTGGCTTCTTTAACGTCGCTATCGGCATCAGTGGACACATGTAAGCGACACACACAAGGTTATATCCATACACAAGCTCATCTCAATTCAGTCAAAAAGGTGGAAAAAGCTTAACCGGGCTTATTTTTATATTACAGGTTAGTTAACTATGCTCTAGCTTCATTAACCAAAAAGGGCAACATAACTGCAATTTTTGTGCATTAAGCCTTTTAGACTCTATTACGACAGTGTTTGCTATACATTTTTAAGACTGCATAATTTAGTAAGATAGTTTAATACAAACTTCCTTCCTTCGTGCACTAGGCAACACATTAACAAAATGTATGGTAATAAATAAATAAAACACTAAAACACCACCTGCACCGAATTGCCTGACTATAAGAGCAGAAAGCAAAAGCCAGCTGCAGTTCATTAGAGCTGGGCTTGGGACGTCCCCAGTGATTTCCAGGATAGGCAATTGTTTAAATTAACTTAACACCAATTGATGGTGTAATAATTCAGCATATTACACAAATCAGCTAAGACCCAGGATTTTGCAGCAGAAGATTATCCAGATTATCATGCTTCCACCACTGGCTTCCCCCAAGGCATGCGGGTGCCATCAATAAATGGTGCACGTGTACTAAACCGTCACCATGATGCAAAAGAAAATGCCCCTCAACCTCTAGTTTTGGCACTTGTGTGCCCATTGTAGGTTTTTTTTTTTTTTTTTTTTTAGAAGGTTGAGCACTCTGGCCAATCTGTGACTATTGGCCAGAAGGGGGTGCTGCACTGTGCATTGTGACAATTTCCTCTAGCAAGCTGCATTAAAGCCGTTCCCTTCATTTGGACCTGCTGGGATAAGATGCTGCTGTCAGTAGGGGCTTCGCACCGGAGGAACTGGGGCCAAATATAGTTCCTAACCCAGAGTAGGTAGTTTTCTCAGTGCACAGAATTGACAAAAGAGTACTTAGTGTAGTAAATGTATAGTGATTGGTCCAGATGCAGACACCTTTGTTGAACGGCCTTGTTTAAATATACTCATACATTGGTAGGTGTGTAAAGAAAAACCCTAAGCATCCTTTCGTTTGATACACACTAGAAACAGCATAACTCTTGCTGTCTAATCAGTATCTTACTGTCCCATATTAATAAATGTATCATTCACCAGCCAACATATGAGAGGCTGTTTTCAGATTTATACAAAACACAATGAGTGCAGGTTTTATCTACCCTATACTAAATCAATGTGAGCCCAATGGTTGGCACAACAAAAACCTATGTACACATTAATGCTGAAGTGTTACAAACGGCTACAACATACCAGTTACCCGTTTGCATGTGAACACCGTGTTAGAGGAGTACAGCTGTTGCTAATACACAGCTCACAAAAATACTATTTAAAATTATACTAATTTTTGTGAGTGGTGTATTGTTAGTAGTAAAACAGAGGACTGTCCTAAACTCTTAGCCAATCCTTAATACGATTTCCATATAATAATGATGTGCACAGACATGTTTGAATCCCAGATTGAGTGGTGTATGATATTTGACAAACCAGGACTGCATAATTTCTAATCACAATAAAGTGAACATATTTTAGGTAGAATTGTCCCCCCCCCCATCAGACCTTCTCTTTGGTCAGAGTTGACCAGTTTGTCAAGATAACTGCATAAAAGAACATACACTGCTCACAAAAATTAGGGGATAATTCATTTTAATTATAAGAACAATTCTCACAAAAATGATCATTAAAATGAAATATCCCCTAATTTTTGTGAGCAATATATCTGAGACATTAGGCTGAACGGGTGCCATTTGCTTGTTTTTACTTTTAAAATGTACATTTTCAAATATTCCTATACACTTAATCAGCCATTTAGAATAAGTATAGGTTGATTATTTTAACAAGGATTTTTTTTATGTAACACTGGATCAGATACTTATAGTATTAGGATACTGGGTACAGTCCAACAATTTACTAGTAATTTGTATTTTTACAACAACCAAAGAAGCCCTAAAGATTGACAGGACATGAATAGTTATCAATAAACAAAGTTACAATAGCATCACATATAAAGTAAAAAATTAGAGAGAACTAACTTTTGATCCTCCCATGGTCTTCAGAAGATTCAGATGATACAACATCCTACTGAGTGACACTTTTAGAATGGTCCATACAGTTCCAGAAGTGGAAATACATTAAGTGAAAACCTGGGGATGTGCCTAAAATGTTTTAAAAGTAGAATGAAAAGGCATACATGGGATATGGAGTGACAACAATACACAACAGATTTCTGAAAGTTTTAATCACTATTGTTCATTGTAAAAATTGTTAAGGATCAGGAACAAGCTACCATATTATTTTTTATTGCCCCAGGTTAGTTTTTAGTAATGTTTAAACCTTTCACTTGTAATTGCATTACTGTGCAGGACTCTGCTTAATGTTAAGTTTTTCAGTTAGTTCTATTAATTATCTATACATGTAGAAACATCCTGGAGACAAAAATGGCACCAATTCAGTGGAATGGCTCCTTTATTCAGGATAATCTCCTCAAAAGTGCAGTCCTGTATCAAACTTAAGTCCACCCTATAAATGGAGAGCGAGACGAACACCATGCAGGCTTGTTAGTTGAAATACTTACCATGTTAGTTTGAGGGTGTTATGTGGAAGCTCCATTCTTATGAAGCATCAGTCTGCACACTACAGCTTTATAACTACTTATGATATATAAAAATAGCCTCGCTCTCAACTCTGTGGTTACTGTGGTAATGTTTTAAACAAGCAGATGAGTCGAAATGTCACAATTTTACATCAAGCTCACGCAAGCAAGCAACAAGCCACTGAACCTTTCATTGTTAAAACGATTAAAACCCAGTGTAATTAATAATGACTAATATGACAAATTTGACTTCTATATGTATAGAATGGGAAGGAAATTAATTGAGAAATTGGTGTTAGGGAACAGAGTAGACTTCTCTGTAACAGGGGCCCATTGCTTGGACATGAAGCGCTCCAAGGAAAACTGTACAAAACTTCCAATTTAACTGTATTCAAAATCCTGCTACTGACCAAATCCTCCAAATCTTCCAGCAGATCACAGATGTCCTTACTTAGAGCAACTTCAATTTGAGCTGTGAATATTACAATATTAATGTTAAAAGCAGAAACAATGCCAGTTTGAGGTAGCTGGGATTTGCCAATCATAGTGTTGTTCGCTAAAACCTGGTTACAACAAAAGTAAACTGTCCAAGACGGTTTTAGTGTTAAGTGTTTACAATTTATTACAGTTTTGCACCAACTGGATAATTACCATACTTATTGGTGATGCATAACATTTCAGCCGCTGAAGTTTGCCTAAATACTGGGAAAAAAATACTGGGGTGAAAAGGATTAATGTCAAGCTGGACCAGTGTTGAATGCAGATAGGACAAATGGAGCTTGGGGAACAAAGTCTTGAACTTGGATAAGTAAGCCTTGAGCATGTGGCTTCAACCACTTCAGGGGAGAGCTTTAAATAGCAGGGGATGCGATTAAGGAAACGTGTGACAAATAAGAAGAACCAATATGAGTGAAATCACTGATAAGGTGATGTTTGGTCAGGGCAAGTGAGGGCGTGAGAAAATCTGGAATGGAATCTGGAAGTCTACAAACATATGGGCCAGGCAAAATCTAAAAACAATACTTTAAAACACTAAGTTACTTACGTAGTTAAAACACTGTTAGTTTGCTTTCTCCCCTGTGATGTGATACATCCACAACCCCAGAACATGTGTTACAGCTAGGAAAATTGCTTTGAATATTGAATTTTGATTAAGATTTATCATGGCACAAAGTGTAAGCCTAATAAACCACACCCTTTCTTCTAAGGTACCTATGAAAACTAAACACTGGAATTGTTCTACATGAATCTGTGTGTAGTGACGCTAAACTATGCACTTAAGATATTCTGGCTTAATGATACACCTATAGTTTTTACATCATGTCATTTATTCATTAATAGCACAGTATTAAAATTGATGTCAAACAACTGACGTCTTGAGTAAAAACGATTTACTGCTTTATATTTATTTATTTGACAAGTGACTGATATTATGTGGGATGTCACTGTGGGATGATAAAGTGCAGAATGTTGACTGGGACCAAACCCTAAACCGTACTGATCAACAGAGCCATTCACTACCTCTAGTCCATTTACATTCGCTATATTTGGAGTAAAAAGGTTTATGCTTCCTCAGAAGTGCTTTGGAGAGCCAACCAATTAAAATTTCTAAAATCTGGAGAGTCCATGACAGCAGAAAGACTTCTTAATCAAACTAAAAGAGACAGATTTCAAAACACATAAAAAAAGGTACACTCCTGGGCAAATGAAAAAAATGGACCAAACAGGAAATTGTTAAATATTAAGCTTAAGTGTAAATAACTGGCCAGGAAATTAACAAAATTTCTTTGAACAAACCCAGACCAAATACCAATTCAGAAAATGACAAATAAAACCTTCAAGATTCTTATATTTATTCTGACCTTTATTTCAATGCAGAAAGAATTAATCCAATATAATTCATTTGTGTCATGGTATTAATTTATAAATACATTCCTGCAACACATTCTAAACAAAGGCAGGAATGGTGCAGTTAGGGTTAGTAGTGAGGTTAAAAAAAAAACAGATAACCAACCCAAAACTAAATGATTTGGTTTTATACAGGTGATAAGAATCATGATTTGGTACAAATGCAGCATCCAGGAAAGGCTGAGTCTTTGATGAACAAAGATGGTCAGAGGATCTTCATTTTTTATTAACAAATGGGTGTGAAAATTTCAAAAATCTGAAGGAATTTCAGTGTGTAAATTCCAAGGGTGTAAGCTTAAACTGAACACCCGTGATCTTCAATCCCTCAGACAGCACTGCATCAAGAACCGTCGTTCAGAAATAGCTTATATAAACACATGCTACATTCACAAATGCAACTAAAAAAAAACAACAACTGAAGCCTCATGATAACCATATCCAGAAGCAACCTTTTTGGGCTTGCAGGCATCTAGGATGGACCTGATCACAAAATGGAAACATGTATTGTGGTCAGATGAATCTGTATTTCAGACCTTCAAAATAAATAAATAAATACATAAATAAATGGATGCCATTTGCTTGAACCAAACAGGAAAAGGACCAACCAGACTTATCAGAATCATCTATTTATTTATTTCTGTTTTAAGGGGGGCTCTCATGGTATGACTGTCATTTACACCTCTGTGAAGGCAGAAAAATGCATAGAGATTTTACAACGATGCATTTAAGACTAGATCTTTTGCAGGGATTGAAATGACGCAAATGCCTTTCGATACTAATTTGAGAAACAATGTTATTAAACACCTCAATAATCACATTTGATGATGAAACTGGAGATCCTCTGCCCAACTTTGCCCTTCATATATTCTGCCTTTTGAAATAATCCTGACTAGAACCTAGCTACTGCTCCTCAACAGAATGCTTTAGCACCAAATCATGATAATAATCACCTGCTGACATCACCTGGTAGACATGAGCAGACAAAACATGAACGCTTTGGTCTGCAATGTTTGTTTATTTAATGCTGCTTTGAGCATTAATGGATATTTATTAACAGACAAGAGCAGTCCTTCATATTCAGGTTGGGCAGGTTTTAAATAATCTTTTAAAATTTTGCCTAATGCATGTGTTTGGACTGTGGGTGGAAGCCGGGGCGCCCAAAGTAAACACATGGAGAAACAGGTGGATATGCAAACCAAGCACAGAGGTCCGTATTAAACCGAAGACACTGGAGCAGAGAGGAGACCTGACTAACCACTGCACCACTTTGCATTTTCCATGACGAGTCAACTTTTTAAAACTTTATTTAGGGTTTTATCTTGTAATTGCCGATCAGTTCATGTTGGGTTATTACTGAATATTTTATGTTAGTTGCTGTAGAGTAGTGGTTAAACTTTTTCTGCAGTGCCCCTTTGGTAGATAAGAAAACATGCACATTTTTTCCATCCAAGATATGTGGTATGCAAAAAGAGTTATCGTCCCAGGTTAGATTTTTCCCCTCTTAAACTACACATATTTGGTCTCCCGGTATATGCAGTACAGGTGCCAGGTGTAATTTCTCTTTTTGCGAAAGGTTGCAACTGTCTCAGAATTTACATTGTTATTTAAAGCCCTTTATTAATGAAATAAGCACAAATTACATTCAAGAACTTCCCTTAATATTTTATCATGGCAGCATTTTTAAGAAAGAAGAGTCCGTGTTGCTCAACTCGAGGGTCAGGGCTTCAAACAGCTGGCAGGCAGTTAAGAGACAGTTCATCTGTGTATTAATGTGCGACCAAATATTCTGTATATGGTTCAAACCTGATCACTGACCAACCTGAAATATGAGTTTGATGGACTTGTTCTCAAGCCACTTGGTGGTGGCATTTGTACTGTGAGCAGGAGGACTGATGTGTTGAAAAACAACATGCAATCAGCCCTTTTATGAAAACAACTCTCCAATTGTGGGACGCAAGCCTTTCTGCAACATTTTCTTGGACTGTAAAGCATGAATTGACGTTTCACAGTGAAGCAGCTCACCAGTACCAGTAGCTGAAACCAAGACACCTTGCTGGACCATCACCAAACAGCTCAAATTGTGATTCATCAGTAGGAAACACTTCTGAAGCACCCAAATCAAACTCTCCATATTCCTCCAAAAACTTCATTATGTCCTTTATGTTTTTGTAGACAGCAATGGCTTCTTAATATCTTCTGCACAAAACATAGCGTTAGACAAAACCCTCTTTTTAATGTTCTTCTCAAACAAGTTTCTTGTTTTCTTGGGTCTTGAAGTCTGCTGACATTATTTGACTTATTATTTGTCTCTTCCTGAAGAGGTTCTGGGTCTTCCAGATTTTTTCCCCTGGAAACATCATCCATTGCTTCAAAGCACTGACCTATTCTCCAAATAGCTGATACACAAGAAGTTGTTTCACTTTCTCGTCTTGTAAACTTCAGAATAATTGAACAGATGAAGACCAGCTAGTTTGTATCCGACTGGTGTGTTTTGCTTTGTGTCTCATGGGAATCTAGTGTGTATTGTAGATCTCTGCCTGTAGATAACACCAATCCAGGTTCTATTTAAGATATTAGTCAAGTTCTATAACAGTTAAAACTATGTGATTTAATCTTTGTTTACAAGCAGACTATGCAAGGCAATGTCAGGTGTCTAATATTCTGACAGGTGATTGTTGGTAGAACCATTAAAATATTCAGCAACTGTAGATCTGTCTGATTTCTTTTGCCCAGGAAGTGTACAAAAAAAATGATTAACTACTCTCAGCCGTATTTATCATAAGAAGATTAGTTCTTATGCACGTTACCCCACACAGTTACATTAGGAAAAAAGGGTGGGTGTAGATGATTAACCTTCCTTTACAAAAAATCCTTAAACAATGACTCAGGCATATTTGTGTTTAAGAAAGAGAAACATAGAACATTTTCTTTCAAATAAAATGTTTCTGCAATGCCACAACAGTAGGAAACCTTCACCTCACCAGGGTTTGTTAATGTACCAGATAACTCTACCAATTTAGTTTAGATTTTCTACTCTCTAGTACGTGATATGATTGAAGCTAAGTACTACACTTTGGTGTAATCCACTGATTACTCACATTGAAGACACTAGCCCAGCCCCACAGGGAGACGTTTGAGGACCAGTGCCTCTGGCCTTGTCGAGTGATAATTGACCACTTTGATAGAGGGAAAGCCTCATGTGGGCTCATCTTCCTGCCACAGGAAGGATGGCACCTACCGACTGATTGAGCCAAAGCTAAGTGTGGCAGATGAACGTGTAAATGGATGACAATTCCATTCAAAATCAAGCCCTGCCAGTAACAAAATAGTGCCTGGTAGTGCCCTGTAGCCCCCCTCCCTCAGTATAGGGGTTTACTAATCCAAAAAGGGAGAATCAAGATGATTCCAGCACCCATCTGGAACAGGGTACATGCATGTACACTTTGAATGAGAAACCAGTCACCCGCAGGGCCAACAAGATACAGCTGCAGTACTGGAGGGGATGATCCCCCTTACTGACCTCTTCTTCCTCATACATGGCTGATTGCAGGACAGTGTGTGACACTATCGAGCCAGAACGAAGACTTTAATTCAGGTCAGCTATGACTTATAGTCACAAACTGACTGTCAAGGAAAATGGTGATGCCACCATAGAGGCAATTTGTATGTACTTTCAATAAAAACATTTAACAGATGAACATGCTTTCTATATATTAAAGCACATTTAATATATAATTCAATAAACGCAAAAAATGTAAGTTTTTTTTTTTTAATTGGGCACCCCTGGTCGAAGTAAATATTTTGTTAATTTTGTATAAAATTAAGCCAACACATCCTCTGCAGGGAACAAACTGACATTTCCAAAGAAAAAAAATACTTAAGTAGTATGTGGAAGGTTGTTTACAGTTAAACACCAGATTGTTTTGCCAATACAGCAAGTCGTAATAAACTAGTTCTGTTCGGCAAATGCCCAAAAGTTTGTATATCCAACATATTTAGCCTAGCATCCAAGCCATGAAAATCGTGCTTCCTTTCAATTTAGTATCTATTTTAGAATTCGCTACTGACGAGCTCATCATTGTTTAATGCCGGATTTACAGAAGGCAGTCCGGGTTTAAAGTGGCACAACAATTCCATGGCCATGGGCCCACCCGACTACACCATCCAGCCTCGATGATTCCTTTCACATCATCCCTCTGTAGCATGTCACCTTCGTGTACGTTCAGACTTCCTGATTTAGTTCAGCTGTTACTAGTCGGTCTCATTAGTTATTTAAACCCTGCATTTCCTTTGTTTGGCGAGTAAGAGTTGTTCATTGCAATGTGTGTTAATGTATACTTTCATTTAACTTCCCGTTTTAGGTGCAGAGTTAAGTCCCTCAGCACAGAAACCACAAAACACTTGTACCCAGTGATTCAATGCAATGACGAAAATAAAATATCCAGAAAAATGGCCAAACAAACAAAACTACTATGCCAAAATGGTGCATCTGCATTCTTGTTTCACTCTTATCATATAGCAGGTTTTAAATGTATTATAATCCAAGCATTCTTGGTCAGCCTAATAAATAACTAATAATAATGCTTTTTTTTCCTGAGTGGTATTAAAGTTTGTACCTGTATACTTTGTGTATTAACGTGTATTAGTTAAGGTGCGGTTGTAGTTTATAATTGATTACATTTTTTTTTTTACCGAATTACCAAGTATACCAACCAGCCTAGAACTGCAGAAAAGATGATGTGAAATCTAGATGAAGCACAAAAATGTCTCAAAAGAAAAGAAAATAATTTACACAATATCAGTAACAAACTATTTCTGCCCGGTGTTTATTAAAATAGCATATTTTCATTTATCCTCTGTTCCCTGTAGAGGCTGCTTAAACTTTTGACCCAATGTGCCCCCACCCCCAAGAAGTCCTTCAAAAGCTTGTTCATATGGAAGCATAAACGAGGATTTACTAAGAAATTGCATTTGATTTTGAACTGACCATCCATTAAACTCTTTGCTGTTTGGTTTGAACTTGGAACTCTGTTAATCATCTGCCTTCCCTGTAATGCTGAAAAAGATGATGAGATGCAACTACTGCCTGAAACACATTATTTGGCGCAACAATAGTGTTGCTTTTTAGTCCATGCCTAAAATGAAACGGATCTATCGTGATGTGCTCACACACACAATTCACAATGACCTCAAAGAAATGACACAGGAGGCAAGAAATTGACACAAGTGAATAAAAGGCTAAAGCACTCCAATACTATTAAAAGAGTTTAATGCTGTTGCAGATAAAACATGCAACAATATGAAGTTAACCTCATCAAACTGAAAAAATTATGAAAAAGAATGAATACAAGCCCCACCCTCCCACACCATGGTTTACAAACTGAGACAATTTTACCACCTGTTAACTTTACTGCCGTGTGAAGTGTGTGAAATTCACATTGTTGATCCAAATAGGCATATGACCTTTTGCATGTATAAAAATGAATTAAAAATAACCTCAGCTTCAATGTAAAGCTTCCAGAATCTGCCCGAACTGGGGAACTGGGTGATAAGTCTCTCATAGGTCTTCCTTGCTTTATCTATAGGCTGGTTCTAGAAGAAGTAAAATGTATTTACATAAACAATTATGAAATCCCGGTTATCCACATAGGGCGCGATCAAACCCTCCCCACCATCCCCAATTTCAACTCTTCCCCAATTAGGTAAAAAGGAATGCAACCCTGTGTCACTAAACCTGTGCTTCTCGAATCAGTATGCTCCATGCGTCCAGGTCATACGGGTTTTCTTCCAACTTCTTCTCTGCTTTCTTCACTTTTTCAGGGATGTATTCTGCAGCCTGTAACATAAATCAATTGCAAACTAATCAAATACATGCAAATAATTTTGTACACCAAAGCATTAATTTAGCAAATGCTTTTATCCAGAACAATTTATGCACAGCACATGCAATCTTACAATCCAAGCTATTGTGGGTTAAGGGGTCTTGCTCAAGGACCAAACAGTGGTAGCTTAGCAGAGGTGAAACTTGAACCCTGGACACTCTGGTCAATAGTCCAGTATATTAACCACTAGGCTATGTATCCTGTTTATTTAATGTCGCATCAGTATCAACTGCTATTTATGACAGAAGTTATACACTCACACTGGGCCAATTTAAAACAACCAGTTAACCATAACTCTTATAGATGCCCTGAATCTACCAACATACATTGCTCACAAAGATATGGGGATATTTCTAAATGAATATAAAAAAATAAATAAAAAAAACAGCAGCATTTCATTTTTTTAAACAATAAACAAGCAAACAGAAAAAAAGAAATTAATCAGACAAAGAAAATTGACGAGTTAAAAAGAAGAAGGTACAGTGGAGGATACGGTGGATTTAAAAACAAAACAAAAATAAGATAAAGAAAAGAAAGAAACGAAGAAAAAGACAGAAAGAAAGAAAGGAAAAAAAGAAAGAAAGAAAAAAAGATAGAAAGAAATAAATAAAGAAAAAGAAAGATAGAAAGAAAAAAGGAAAAAAAGAAAGATAAACTGTAGCAAAAAAGAAAAGGAAAGAAAAAAAAGAAGGAAAGAAAGAAAAAGAAAGACAGAAAAAAAGAAAAAAAAAAGAAAAAAAGCAAAAACGAAAGAATGAAAAAGAAAGAAAAAGAGAGAAAGAAACGAAAAAAGAAATAAAGAAATAAAAAAATTAAGAAAGAAAGAAACACAGTAAAAAAGAAAAAAAGAAAAAGAAAGAAAGAAAGAGAGAAAGAAAGAAAGGATAAAAAGAAAGAAAGAAAAAAAGATAGAAAGAAATAAATAAAGAAAAAGAAAGATAGAAAGAAATAAATAAAGAAAGATGAACCGTAGAAAAAAAGAAAAGGAAAGAAAAATAAAAATGAAAGAAAGAAAAAGAAAGACAGAAAAAAAAGAATAAAAATAAAAAAAATGAAAGAATGAAAAAGAAACGAAAAAAGAAATAAAGAAATAAAGAAAGAAAAAAATTAAGAAAAAAAGAAAGACAGTAAAAAAGAAAAAAAGAAAAAGAAAGAAAGAAAGGGCGAAATAAAGAAAGAAACAAGCAAACAAAGAAATGAAGAAAGAAAGAAAGAAAGAAATAAAAAAAAGAAAGAAAGAAACAAAGAAATAAATAAAGTAAGAAAGAAAGAAAGAAAGAAAGAAAGAATAAAGAAAGAACACACAGACACAGAAGATGCAGCTTGACCATTAGGTCTATTTTAGTTCATATTAAAAAGTCCAAAAAAATACAAATAAAAACAAATAAAACTAAAGTTTTCTTTACCTAAAGGTTTAACTCGAATTCTTTTCTAGAAAAGAAAGACAATAACAAAAAGAGAAATCTCTATACTACCCTATCTTTCTTTTATTTCTTTATTTTAATGTAATAATCTCGAGACGTTCCCTTTTCACCCCAGAGAAGCCATAAAAAATATGCACTTTTTACTTTTTAAAAAAGTAACGGCCCACTTTTTTTTTTATTGCCGCTAAAGAACTTTTTA
This sequence comes from Parotocinclus spilosoma, assembly GCA_033117975.1. Taxonomy (NCBI): domain Eukaryota; kingdom Metazoa; phylum Chordata; class Actinopteri; order Siluriformes; family Loricariidae; genus Parotocinclus; species Parotocinclus spilosoma. The sequence continues at coordinate 1,807,789 of JAVSBV010000103.1, forward strand.
AGCTCTCAATGAAATGGGAGAAGCTCCCAGGCCTGAGCTGTGCTTTATGGAGACAGTAAATACGGAGCAGAACTTGATTTATTACTGAGAAAGGAGAAAAAAAAAAAAAGAAATGACATGAGAGAAATATGAGAAAAATAAAAAAAAAGAAAGAAAGTAAGAACTAAAGAAAGAAAAAAGAAATAAAGAAAAAGAAAGAACGAAAGAAAGAAAGAAAAAGAAAGAAAGAAAGAAAGAAAGAAAGAAAGAAAAGAAAGAAATAAAGAAATAAAGAAAAAGAAAGAAAGAAATTAAGTAAGAAAGAAAGAAAAAGAAAGAACAAAAGAAAGAACGAAACAACGAAAGAATGAAGGAAAGAAAGAAAGAAAGAAAGAAAGAAAGAAAGAAAGAAAAAAGTAAATGGAAAGAAAGAAAGAAAGAAAGAAAAAGAAAGAAAGAACAAAAGAAAGAAAGAAAAAAAGAAAGAAAGAAAGAAAAAAGAAAGAAAGAAAAAGAAAGAAAGAAATGAAGTCAGAAAGAAAGAAAGAAAGAAAAAGAAAGAACAAAAGAAAGAATGAAACAACGAAAGAATGAAAGAAAGAAAGAAAGAAAGAAAAGGAAAGAAATAACAAAAGAAAGAAAGAAATAAAGAAAAAGAAAGAAAGAAATTAAGTAAGAAAGAAAGAAAGAAAGAAAAAGAAAGAACAAAAGAAAGAACGAAACAACGAAAGAATGAAAGAAAGAAAGAAAGAAAGAAAGAAAGAAAGAAAGAAAAAAGTAAATGGAAAGAAAGAAAGAAAAAAAGAAAGAAAGAAAGAAAGAAAAAAAAGAAAGAAAGAAAAAGAAAGAAAGAAATGAAGTCAGAAAGAAAGAAAGAAAGAAAAAGAAAGAACAAAAGAA
>JAVSBV010000103.1:1838999-1849732 GCA_033117975.1 Parotocinclus spilosoma
GTTCTTACTCAATTCCAGTCAACGTTTGAAGAACTTATCCAGTGTGATCTGACGCGCTTTTGCAGTGGCTAAGTGGCAACTTGTGGTTTTTTTTTTGTGGTAAATGGAAATGTTAGGCAAATACCTGTAGGTGGCAGTAGAGGGCTGGGGGAGAAACGCTGGAGTTTTCAGGTAGTGATGCCTGAGATGAAGAGTTTCTTCATGGACATTACATACTGTACACGTTCTTTGGTCTGATTAAGTGGAATTTTGGTTCAAATAAGCGAATAACATTACACGTATTTAATAGGATTTGTTTTGGTACTTTAGGATTTGGTCCGATAAGCGGCTGGTCCCATTAACCCATGGTCCAATTAACTGGAATCGACTGTAGTAAGAATTGATAGTGAGCAGAGTTTATATATTTAGCCATATTCATTATTTTCCATCTATTACATCACACCTTATGTGTGGAAAGTGGAAGTACCGGTAATAAGATCTTACCTTTGCTAAGTGACAAAGGAGGCAGAAATGCCAAAAGATTACCTGCACCAAACAATAAAGGATACGGAACAGTAAAAACAGACCCACATCAAACAAACAGAAGAGGTTTGAAAAAGTACCTGGGTTAAATAGTAAAGGAGGGGGAAGTTCCAAAAAGTACTGAGGCTAAGTGATAAAGAAGAGGGGAATGAGCAAAAGTAACTCATGGCAAAATAATGAAGGTGGGATGAAGCTGAAATTTCCACACCATAACGCATAAATGAGGCAGAAAAATATCACAACTAAAATAAGAAAATGGAAATATTAATTTTTGTTACTTAAGACCTAATATACTGCTCACTATTTTTTATGAGCAGTGTATATGAATAGTATGCTTGTGAATAGTCGAAAAAGGCGTAATTATTATATTAAATTACATTTAGTCAATTAGCAGACACTCTTAAACAGAGCAGCTTACAAAGTGGCATCTTACAATCCAAGCAATTTTGGGTTAAGGGGCCTGTTGAGACCCAAAACGGGGTCGTGCAATTTGAACCCTAGACCTTGTGGTTAAAACCTGATCCACTCGTACCAGCACAACACACACCAACAACCACCAACACATCCCGGTAACTACAGTGCTGAGGATGACACAGTACCCAAATAGTACCTGATCTTTGGTGGTCCTCACGATTATAGGGATTTGGATGTTTGGATTGTGTAAATTTACCATATAATGACAGTACTAAACCAATGCATGCTGAAAGCCATTTCATTGCTGACCAGGGAGGATTCCGATGTCCCAAAATGGTTACTAATAAAAGTACCTAACAAAATGACTATTTCTTTATTAAAAGGTAATTGCTGTTGTGGGTTTTTTTTTCAACCTTCTCTCAAATCTGTCATTCACTAACATTTTCATACTTAATCCAATCCAGTCCAATTTCATATACAGTTGATTGGACCACCGGTTAATGGGACCAGCCGCTTATTCGGACCAAATCCTAAAGTACCGAAACAAATCCTATTATATAAGTGTAATGGTATTAGCTTATTTGGACCAAAATTCCTTCCAAATCGGACCAAAGAGCGTGTACAGTATGTAATATCTGTGAAAAAACTCTTTACCCTCTACTTTACTTTACTCTCTACCCAGGAAAACTCCTAAGTTTCTAAGGTCCCATTAACTGGAATCGACTGTATTTATATATTCCATGTTATATATCCCCCCAAATTACATTCTATACTTTTATACTTCTCACTGCTATTTCTTTTTCAATTTTTGTGCCATTTCTGTGGAATTGTATTTGGTATTGGTTGTTGAAAGTATGTCTTTAAATTATGTCTTAGTATTTGTCTTGCACATTGGAGCTTTAGAGAACCTTAATCTCGTTTAGCTATGCACTGCTGTATGTAGTCTAAATGACAATAAAGTTACTTTGACTTTGACTTTAATACATAGATGTCTTCTCATACAGCAAAACCTTTTAAAGGTGTTGGCTTATGAAGTCCATCATCAGCCGCACAATCAAAGTGCTCATAAACATGAACTATGGCTTTGTAGAAAACCTATGAATGTTCAGTATTATTATCCATGTTTCCAGGTTTAAAGGGTCATTTATAAAATTTTCACATAGGTAGATAGACAGACAGACAGATCTATAGATAGACGACCCTAGATGTAACGCATGTAGCAGCCAGTAGCCCTTAAAGCTGTATGTTTATGGAATCTGGTAGATTGGTAGACAGAAAATCTGGTGTAATAAGCATGAAGGCATAATTCCTATGATTTTAAAAAGCATTTTTTTTATTATTAATGATTAAATAGACATACTTAAATAGATGGATAGACCAACAGACAGATAGAAAACTCAGATGTAGTACATCATCTTCTTATAAAGTAGCAGAAAGATTTTAAAGCTGCATGCTTATGAGATGAAAAACTACAATAAAGCAAAGTGCTTATACACATGAACAGACTAATAGAAAAAATTAGAAAGTAAATTTTGTGTAACCTGTTTATGACGCTTGATGTGTGTTTTATACCATTTACATATACGTGTGTGTGTGTGATACAATTAAGTGTTTTATTTGTGTAGCAGAACAATATTTTTGATAGTAAAAAAGGTAAAAGTCCATCATCAGTGGATGCCATGTACACTGGTCACAAAAATTAGGGGATATTTTAAAATGAAATGCAATTTTGTGAGCAGTATACTTATCAGGAGACAGACAGACAGGCTGACAGATAAGAGTCAGACAGATAAAAGCAGCTAATGTTGCTGTAACACACAAACATCTTTAAGAAAAAATTAATGTTTTGGGTATTTTGCTTCATATTTGTGAGAATGATAGATTTACCCAGTTTGTGACTACAATTTTTCGGATATTTTTTTCACCGCCTGTAGAACTCCACCACAGAGGGATTGGATAGTCGTCTAATTAGCTGTTCTATTAATCCTGAATTTTGCCCCTTTTTTTTACCATTCCAATGTTTTTGCAGCCGTCTGTGAATTGTGCAGTGAATGCTCGGAGGTGCAACATAACAACACAACGTGGTGAAAGATGGTAAAAGTTCATTGGACAGTTTTAAGACACTGTAAAGGTCATGGAGCTTGTCACCCTCTGCCCCCATCACCCGTATGCGTTAAAGTGCCTACAATGTTATTCAAAGAGACAGCATTTCTACAGTGCAGAGTTTATTTAAAGGGACTGCTGTGACGTTAACTGGAAAGAACATGAAATTATAACTGAAACGAGACCCTCACTTCAGTAGATGTTTTTATTAAATAGTGAACAATAAACTCAAGGTTTAGTGGTGTACTGGATAAGGTTCTATTGAAGACCTATTGCTCAAAACCCCAGAACTGCTCAAATGCCACTGCTAAGTAAGCCTCTTTAACTCAACGTTGCATTTTTTTACATGTGCATATGAGGCATTATCAGTGCCAATTTACATGGGATAAGAACTTCTGGTGTAAATGTAAATATCTTGTACAAACAGACATAATTTTCACATATGTTTCTGGTAGAAACTAGATTATTAAATTTACATTTAGCAGACACTCTTATCCAAAGTGACTTACATCTAATGCAGTCTTACAAGCCTTAAAGGGCTACCTCAAAGTCCCAAGAGTTGCAGTTTTACAGTGCTTTGTTTTAATCCCATGATGTTCTGGTTCCTAGTCCAGTAACTGAAACTCTGAAACTGAAACCATACCTTTTACACCTATTACTTTAATATTATACATTGTTGGTTGTAAGGATTGTGGTAGCCTAGCGGTTAAGGCACTGGACTCTGGACCTGAAGTTCCTGGGTTCAGATCCCACCTTTGCGAGGTTAATTTAAAGAAAGCTTTAGTCACTGCTCAAGGAAACTATCACCTAATTGCTGATGTGTCAGTTGAAGGCTGGAGTGAAGTGCTGTCATTTCCTTTAAAGTGGACGTTTCAGTGGTCAGGCTTTAGGTCCAGACAGAAGAGTAAATCTGGACCCATAGGTGCCCGGGAGCTTGGCCTCATAACCCAGACTGACATGTTGATAAATGCCTGTGGGGAAGTGGGGAAGAACAGGATGACATGTTTTAAGCTGTAGAAAAGGTAAGACTAAGCATACAACTAGGTCAAGCAGACAGAATTGTAGGGGGGTACAGAGTTTTGTGGTTGTTGCTTTGTTAAAAAAAAGCCTCAAATGTGTGATTTGCAGTTTGCAGTGACTTGTTTGATAATGTGTTGTGTGCACTGTGAATTGTTAAGTGTTGTACTATACTATTTGAAGATATTTATGACTGTTTGCTTCAGACTGACCTAGTTTTCTTCATTCCTTCATGATGTTCTTTGTCATGAATAGCAAATTCCCCAGTGCTACCATTAACAACAGTGTTTATAGAAAACCAACTGGTTGTAAGTAAACAGGCAAGTCAGTCTTTAAGCATTTATTCCACACATGTTAATTCAGCACTGTATTCTTTCACCATCGATATTTCAGAATATTCTACACAGGGACCTTTTTTGCAGTGCAGATTTTATTGGTATGTTTTGTGAACTGTTTTGGAGTTTCTGACTAAAAGTTTGCGTCAACCAACGCTTAACATGTAGGGCCTTTCCTTTGTGGGTGCAGGAAAACCCCTCACACAATTTGTATTGAAGTTTTCCTGTTGGGAACATTTAAAAACAGTCTAGCCTCCTTAAGTTATTTATTATTTCCCAGGTATTATTACTGAGCAGTTTATGTTGCTGTTTAGCACATACCAATAAGTAATCTTTTAGGCTTTCCTAATTGTAGTAAATAGATGCGCTGGACAGAGTCAGTGTGATTACGCTGTCCACACCTCACTTATAGCCCTTTGAAGGCTAAAGGACATTTGAGCCTTTAGATGTTTGAAGGGAAATGGCTCACAGGTGTGCTTTATGCCTGTGGGAGGCAAATGGGGGTTACATCCTACTGACACACACTATGAACCCTGGGGGAGAAACTTTACCTACATTTATGTTTTCCATGGCTCAGTGAACAGCCCACAGATCTTGAGATACATGGGTATGAATTTGAAGCGCACAGGGGTATTTTAATGTATTTAAAGTCATCATGTGACAGACCCAGTCCTCATTGCCTGTTGTTATTGGTAGTGAACATTGTTTAAAAGTAACTTAGAAGCAAACAAATTAGTTTGCTGTTTTAGTAGATCACATTAACAACCAGAGTTGGTGTGTAGTGTGTAGCTGTGTACATATACTGGTCTGTACACTGTGGTGTTTCAGCAGTTAAAGTACTGGACTGTGAAGCAGAATATACAAGGTTTTAATCTAACCCCTGTCCAGCTGTTGTTGGTTGGTCTTTAAACAAGGCTTTCAGCCCACAGCTGCTCATTGAGGACATATGCATTTGTGGCCCCTTTTTAGGGATGCTCAAGCACCCCTGAATTAAGTCCCTGCACCCATTAAAAAAAGTAAAAAAGATGTATTTGTTGATGCTGTTTTTAATTTGAGTTTTTCTCTGATAAGCTGAAAATATGTTAAACCCATATTTGGGTTAAACCGCATATGGTCTCAACAATATTTTAACGTCTAAAAACAACAGTCCCCCTTGCCTCCTAAATGTTATATTCCAAGAGATGGCTAGTGGTTCACTGGCTCAGCATTAATGGAAGTTTTTTTCAGGTTTGTTGGTGTCTTACCAGTCTAGTGTTTACCCTAGAAAGGGGGAAGGGTGTTATGGGGTGCTAAAGCTCTCCTAAAGAACTGCCTAGGAGTGGTGTAGAGTTTCTGCTAGGTGACTACCTACTTAATCTACCCATGGTTACAATGCTCATTTATACCTGGTTCAGAGCCTCCCAAAGTTCTCCTGTTATGACCCACATAATAGGAACAGTCAATTTACTCTCTATTGTAGCTATAAGAGATTGTCTTATGCTTGCATTCCAGGCTTTAAAAGGGCCTGTTTTACATTATATCTGTACTTTATGTAGTCCAGCTCATATTGTGAGGCTGTCAGGGCTGTGGGAATTAAACATGGTCATAAGGCAAGTTCTCCGTACTTCAGAATCCCGGTACTTAGTGGTGGAATTAGCTTTTACCCCCAGCACAGTGTCTTACTGTTTACTACAATAAAAAAACTTCAATGATAGTGACTGCATTTATATGCACTTATTAATCATGGTTGAAATTCAGCAGTTATCTGATCATTCAAGTGTTCATGTAAACAGTGAAACGTGCCGTTAAAAATGGCACACGCAGCGTTCTCGGAATCAGGCTTTATTTCCACAAAATCGTAACAGGACAGTCCAGAGTCGAAACCAAAAGCACAGCAAACAGTATCCAAAAGGGCTAGGCAATGGACAAAAACGGGTCAAAAACGGTAAGTACAGGCGATACAGAATGACTAGAAAGCGGTATGAACCATGAGACTTAGCAACTGGAGTGAGTGAATAGGGTGAACATATGTGGTGATTAATGAGTGAACTGAATGAGATATAGGTGTGTGATGTTAATAAACGGGAGAAGGTGAACGTGTGCATGCACAGGTGTAGTCCTCTGAGCAGAGCATGGGTGTGACAAACAGCATACTTCAATCTAGAAATCAGATTAAGAAATGGTTTAAAAAGAGCTGGGTTTAACTTCAGTAATCGGATTACTCATAGCATGTATTTGAGTTGCCTGATTGTATTCGGTTTTCTCAGTCTGTGCATGTGTATGAGCCTAACCCAACACGGTTGCCAGGCCCTCCTTTTCTAAAGGCTTGGCTTTGTTTGTCCTCATTTTCCATTGATGTTTTTCTGATTAAAATACTTTGTAGAGACTCTTGGAAAAAAATCGAAGAATTTGATTATTTAATTTTATAGTTAGAAGTGACACCTTTTTTGTGACATTAATGGCTTTTTGGAAAGTAGAAATCCGTTACTGCCCAAGTCTTGTCAACTTGGAGGTTTCCTATTATCTGATTACTCAAGTGTATGTGAAATTGTTGACAAAATAAAAAAAGCATTTTCTACTATTATCAGATTATTGAGTGCATGTAAACACACTCACTGACGCTTTTCAGTTAAACTTCTTGTACTACCGTTTCAATGCGTTTTTGTTTCTTATGTCCAGTGCATTATTGAATTCTAGCCTATCAAGCGAATAAACAATCACAATCAGAAGATTCATACAGATATATACTTTGTATAATTTGCCCCGTTGAAAAATAAAACCCGTTTTAAATGCGCAAATGTGTCGCCCATGACCTGTCACATTTTACAGATGTGTTGGTTAGAGATTAGGCTAAAAATTGCTGGTGCATCGATAAACGTTTCACCATATTGTATAGCTGTTTGTGCATATTGACTCATTCACATTGTATGTAGGCAGAGACTGCTGGGCATGAGTTAAACAATGCGCTGCAGTCATGCAGAAACACAAAAGGATCCGTCTGACCTCAAGCGGGCTCCTGTTTGTTTTTGAGGTGAAGGCCAATTCTCACAATGTAGCATTTTGCAGGCAGCATGCACTGCTCTCCTGTTGTGAATTTCCTGTGTCTTCAATTGTTGAGTTGATAACCACCAAACTGTTCTACCTGGATACTTCATAGTAACTTGGGTGAAAATAAACACAGCAGAGCGAGGCCAGGTGCAAGAAAGCATGCATGAAAATTATCTTGATAAGGTGGTTACAAATGGTGATATTCTTACCATACTCCATCCTGCTGTGGTGCCTGTGCTTTTTTTCCAGGGTGGGGGTCCATACTGGCATGTTCCCTTTGATCAGATATGAGAAGATGGGTTCACGCCGGGGTCTCTCTCGGCTGCATTGTTCCGCAAGCCGGGGGAAATGAAAGGGAGTTGGCTGCGGCCGAATTCATTGGGCTATAATCACATGGCAATTACTCCTTCGTGAAGGGCACCATTCATTCTACCTTCACACCTATAGTTACGGCCATCAGGGCTCATATCTCCAGCTACTCACTGGTGGAATGTAAACAGCAACACAATTCCTGCTTCATACAACAGGGCTACAGCTTATGTTAGAAAAAAAGATGCAAGTTTGAGATACACCAAGGCTTTGATTGCATTTTGATGAGGCAATATGAGTTTTGTTCAAGCTACTGTTTTATTACATGCTGTTATAACGATTTTTGCACTATTCCTCTTTTTCAGACATTGACGTTTTTATGAGGGCTGATGTAGTTGGTCAGCAAGGATTTGGCCCATTTATTTACAGACAGTTGATGTGCAGATTTTGAGCCCAGGGATGTGTGTGTGTGTGTGTGGTGTGTGTGTGTGCTTGTGCATGTTTGTGATGGGATATTATTGCTAGCCAGGATGGCTCACAGTGCTTTTGTTGCTCTTTCAGCAGATCCCCCCCTTGCCCGTACCATGCCAGCATGTTGCAGGCCAAACATCAATGGCCTAAATCCTACTGTTTTCTACAATATTCCCTAGCTTAGGGCTTTCAGCATGACATGGCCAAGCCTGTGCATAATTTATTATCAAGAGAAGAAATGTCAAATTAGCCCGAAGCATATCCTGCACTGAAATATCCTCAAGTTTTGGCTATACACTACTGAAAGACGTTTATAAGGGTTGTAGCCCAGGGAAGCAAACAGATAGCCTTATAACATGCAACCTCTTTAAAAAAATCTTTCGTAAGATGGCTTGCTGAGTGGGAGTGAATTGGGGAGGATACATAAGGTACATGAGTATGTATGTATGTAAGTGGTACTAAAAAAAAAAAAGCAAGCTGCAGAGATGGAAAATATGATCATCTGGGTAGGCCATAAATCTGAACTCACAGCCATGTATGCTTCTCTTGTTCTCAAAGAGGCCTGGTTCTTGTAATGTGTAATTACAAGTAACTTTGATTCTGGACATTTCTGTAAATGTTTGCTTTTCTAACAAGGCTTATTAGTGCAACCAAATTTTACATCGTATGAATAAGGGAAGATATGTCATATAGAAAAATGTCACACTTTTTGGTGGGTAGAATTCATATGTGGACTCTGATGGGTGCAGGATGTGGCACACTTGGCTGATAACCAAAGGATTCTCCAAGCCCTAGACGGCAGAGCATTGCAGAGTGAACAGTGAACGGGCTGCTTCATTTCTGCTGTGTGCCAAGAGGAGAGAAAGAGAGAGAGACAGGGGGGGGGGAAGGGTACATAGGAAGAGGGCCACAGTTTCAATTGACTAGATCTCTCAAAGAGTTGGGCATGCATAGAGAGCCCCAATGGCCCTCAATAAGAACTTCTCAGCTCATGCTCATTTCCATAAAGGAAGCATCATCTCCATAATTGAAATGGGGTCATGTTCATCGTGTTTATGAGAAGCAAAGATGGCCCACTTCTGTACTATTCAGTGCATTGGGAACCATGGAAGGTGAATGTGTCAATTTTAAGTGAAACTAAAGCTGCATCGCAAATGGTGAACAATTTTCTGTATTACTACACCATACTATGTGTTGGCTATGCGAGTACGAAGTACCTGAATTTTGTTACCATCTGTACTACAACATTGTTCCTGTATGGCATTTAAAAACTAAATGTTTTGTTAATGTAAACCAATCCTTTTGCTGCTAATGCGTGTGTTGTATATTCAGTCATTTGTTAGTAATTTGACACTAAATTAAATATCCCACAGTGAAATATCACCTAATTTTTGTGATCAGAGTATATACTAGTTACATGTTAAATCATTACCTATAGTCAATAGCTCTCTTATTCACAGCGTTTCAGTTTCAGTAAAACATTTCCCATGATGTGGAGCACAAAAAACCACAGGAGGTTTGTTCTGAGACAATGATCTAAGTTATATGACCTAGCAAAAATATTTGTATTATATTAATCTATTTCTAAAAATCCAACTTGTCCTGTTTAAGTCTGATAATGTATAATGGTTTATAAGATGTATCTAAGCTCGTAGGTAGCTAAATCTCAGCAAAAAAAATGTATTGTGAATGTCTTCAAATATGCCAGTTTTCAGTTTTACCTTTCCCAACTAGAAATCAACCACAGTGCAAATAGGTATCTTGTTCTATTTGCATATAATTGCTATAATTAATGTGTGTGTAATGTCTGTGATAATGATGATGATTAGGTGATTTGCTTGTCCATGCTGGTCTGTGGAGCGGGGCTTGTACAAAATCCCTCTTTCTTGCTCTGCCTCTTGCACTTTCTTAAACCTCACACAGGTCTGATCAGTTATTCAGTGGACATTACTCTGACGGGTCTGCTTTCCTGTTCTCATGCAGGGTTTACTGAATGTCCTAATCTTAAATGTTTAAATGTTAAAGCTTTACTGTGGGTTGTAAACATGTGACCATATGTGTGAAGATTGTGCTCTTAGCTTTGTGTTTGTGTGGATTGTGAGACTCTGACCCATGCCACCTTTCGATGCAGATCAGTGACACACACAAGTCTTGGCAGCTGTACGCACACTTGAGTACAGCCAACAAAATCTCTCTCTATCACCGTCTTCCTCAGTATAGTTGCCTTGGAAAAAGGGCATGTACTGACCTTTTGCTACAAAAGCGTGGCCTTTGCTGTCCCGGAGAATGTTGTCTTTACCTTGCAAACTTCACGAGCAAGAGCCAGAGGGAAATGGATCATAACGTGACTAAAGGCTGACCAAATCTGCTTGTCACCTCTACTCATATTCCTACCTGCTTATGAGATATATATGTATATATATATATATATATATATATAAACACACAGTGTGTCACCCATAATGTTGCGTGCATTGCAAAATTTTAAGCAAAACTGTGCTTTTACCCTGCTAATTAAACATTCACACTCTGCTG
>JAVSBV010000103.1:1857453-1883728 GCA_033117975.1 Parotocinclus spilosoma
CCCGGGTGGTGTAAGCGATAGCTGACCACTGCCCCTACCCCCCCCCCCCACACACACACACACACACAAGACACTACACGACACACACACTTTTAAAGGCCAAGTTTTTAAAACAAGAATGAATCAAATGTCAAAGTCTATTCAAAAGTTGTGTAGTAGCATAATAAGTAGTTGTAAGTAGCATAAGAATAGAATATAATAAGAATAAAATAAAATGTAGAATATAGTAGAATAATGTAGAATATAATATTATGGTGAATGTAAGACTATGGTGAATAATGTAGAATATAATATTATGGTGAATGTAATATAATAGTATATATAATAAACACAATAGAGAAAACAATAATTAACGATAAAGTGAACCATTGTGAGGATGTTGAAGTTTGTGGTGTTACAAAATATCTAATTTAAATTTGTGCTTTCGTCTAGGCTGTGCTGATGCAAATTTCTTATAAAGCATTTAAATCAATCAGCTACTTTATTTTAAAATGTACAATGCTACCCATTCTTCAGTAGCTTATCTAATAGCTTTACTACTAGTGGTAGAACGCTATTCAGAACAAAGCATGAATTAGAATTAAGAGAGGGACAAAGTAGAGCAAAACCACATGAGATTATTCAGAAAAGAAGAAGATAACCACAGAGTAAAAGCATGGCTCTGTTCTGGAGTGCCTTCCCTTTTAATGGAACACTACATTGACCATCTCTCTGAGCCACAGGGGATTGTGCTCTGTCTAGACAAACCAAAGTCATTTCATTAACCTGCCTGATGTTTTTAAATGTCTCTTTCCTGGCTTGGTTAAAGAACTTTTTAAACATGTGACTACTTTCTGTACTTCTTTGTGCTCTTAGGTACCGTAGTCATGTTTTAGGCTAGTATTTGACAGATGTTTGAATTCACAATTATTATTATACTTTCTTTTTTTAAACGAAATTAAGGAAGCTTAATTTGGTTTTCCTGATATCCCATGAAGAAAATTCTCAGGGTATAGTTACCCTTAGCTTATGTATAAAAATTACTTTTATGTAACAGAATAAAGGATCTAGGTGATGCATGCTGTATATTCCTGTGCTTTTTATTTTGAAAATCTTGTCCTTTGGTGACAATTCTAATTGTATGTTTGAAATGTTTGTTGTGTACTGACAGTTTGCAATTCAGAATTATGTAAAACACAGCTCCTAGGGGTTTAGTCTACATACTCGTACTACATAATAGATTTAGTAATAGAAGATTGTGATGCTGTAAAGTTTCTGAAAACTCTAAGAAATTGTATATATCTGCATAAATATGACTTAAGAGCAGAATTCCTTAAAGTAGGTAAAGAGAAACCATTTACACAAATGAGACCAATATTGTACTTGCTCAATTATGTATTGAATTTATGGCCACATATTACATATCTGTAATTGGAATACCTCTGTGCCTGTACGCTAAACTCTAGGATTAGCAGTTTATTGTAAAGTGAAATTATTCTAGAATGGGTGGCACAGTAGCACTGTGGGTAGTCCTTTTTGTGTGGAGTCTGCATGTCCTCCCCTGTTTGTTTAGGTTTACTCCGGGTACTCCAGTTTCCTCCCACAGTCCAAGGACATGCGTGATAGGTTCAATGATATCTCTGCCCCTAGTATATGTTTGAGTGTTTGTGCTCTACAATTGATTGGCATCCTGTCTAGGGTTGCTTCTGCCATGCACCCTGTGCTGCCAGGTCGGCAGGGGCTCTCTCCTGTCCAGTATTAAGCAGATAAGAAAGTGAATTAATTATTCCAGAATGAGAACCTTAGCCCATCTTTGAAATTTAATGTTAGTATTACAGTTTTATAATATTATTATAGCTGTTTTGCTGCATCTGGACCAGGATGGCCTGCCAATAAAGTGTTTCAATGGTTAAGACAAATGATCTTAATCTTCATAGATTAGGTATGTTGTGGAAGCAGTTTATCGTAGGAAGCCTATCAGCATCCCATATGTGAAGCTGATGTGCTTAATTTTTGTAAAGAAACATTTATTTGAGGTTATCGCAGTACAAGTTACACCACATTCATTTACTACACAAAGATATTTAATATTTATTTTCAATTATGTTGATTATTTTTAAAAATATTTTTTTTAATAAATGAAAGACCATGTATAATATTTTTAATTGAAATCTCTATCTATTTAAGCCATATGTACACAGAAATGTAGAAAATGTTGATGAGTTTTCAAACTTTCAAGCTCCACTATATGGCAACATTTGAAAAAAAAAAAGAAATAGTATAAATAAAATATGTATAATTGTACATTGTAAATATAAGATATAACATATGTAAAAATAGTAGAATATATGCAAATGTGGTCCAAGCCAGCCACATACACAAGGAGTTAGGCAGTTCGACAGTAAGTGTGAAAAGCATGTGTTGATGGCAACAAACCACCTAGTTGCAAACCACAAAACAAACTTACTAGGGAAAGCATTACTCTGGTTGTGTTTTGCCAGGTTTTTTTCTGTTGGCTGCCTGGCATGGTAAGAGGTTGAAGAAAGTAATACAGGTATGAATTATGTTACCAAAGCCCATCCAGCCTGGCCTACAAGTCTTTGGTGTTTTTGCAGTATTGCTGCCAGATACTGTTACTTGGGATAGATTTACAATAGATTTAAGGAAAAATTTCTTTCATCAAGAAATCAGTTCACAAGATTGCTCAGATTGTAAGACAAGCAACAGTCGTCAAATGCGGGACTGTGGTAGCCTAGTGGCTAAGGCACTGGACTCTGGACCTGGGTTCAAATCCCACAGCTGCCACAGTTTGGCCCTTAAGCAAGGCCCTTAACCCACCATTGCTTGATTTGTAAGACTTTAAGAGTTGTAAGTCGCTCTAAGGGCGGCTGCTAAATGCTGTAAATATAAATGTAAATATATATATAAAAATATAAATGCGTGTTTGGTCAATTAATCAGGCATTCCCTCTAACACTGCATGCCAAAGTTAAGATTGGTTTGGTTTGATTTTTTTTATATTCTGTCAGCTACGACCATACTAAATTTAAAATCATTGTAAATCTCCTGGTTTTACAAAACCTAGACCACATTGCTTTAAATTACATATAATCCTTATATGACCTTTATAAGACCTTATAAAGAACAGGCACAGCTAAAGCTCTATGCTGCTCAGCACTTACCAATATCAAACAGCATTTTACCATCTGCAAACAACAATGGATCGTAAATACATCTGAGAAAAATGTTGAAAGTAATGGATTCTGTTACACAGTGATTTAAGATACATAATGCATGTCACTTGCAATAATTGAGCTGTAAAGGTGATTTGTTGCTTTATTTTTGTTGTTGTTCCGTAAGGGAGTTGTGTATGAATTCCAGTGTCACAATATAAAATGCCAATGGAATTTGGTAACAAAATATATCTATGTGTGCTTCAGCGTTAGGTGCACATAAATGTTTGGGAACCACTGGTCTAAGGGATGGGAGGCTAGATGAGGAATCGTGCCCTGGTTTTGCAACAGAAACCTTACTTAGCCCTGCAGTGGACTGGCATTCAAGCTTTCAAAACATGCTTATGCCTGTGCCCTTCTGTAGGGACGGGTGCCAGAGCCCCCCTGACCATCATCAGGAAAAGCAGTTTAGGAATGTAAAAAACCCACTCATCATTAGTCTTTTCATCACCGTAGAGAGCAGGGAAGTAGCCCTTTACTATGCTTCAGTGAGTGCTGGTTTTGCCATGTATAATAAATGCTTGCATTCCATTATTTTTAAACAATGGTTTGTAAGGGATTTATACATGTTGCAGAGTTCAACAATTTAAATAAACAGTTTTGGCCTGGTTATGAACTCATTGTACAATATAGGCCCTGAATATGAACCCGGTAACAGTAGAGTGAGCAGAGTGTTCAAAGTCCACGCCATAAACACTTATGAATAACTAACCGTTGAGAGACTGAAGTCAAGTGAGCCCAAACCCATTGTTACGGATGCCTGTTGTTAAGAGATAAGCTTCTTGCCATGTGAGCCCTCATTTCGTACTTGATTTGACTTATCAGCATTTTTCGAAGGGCTTATTTGTATGTGACCAGTAGAAAACGTGTCATAATAGATTCAAGCTAGGACTTGGAATCTAGCTGGTTCCTATTCATTGTGGACAGAAAATATCGCTTGAAATTTCCAACTAACATAATTGGCAAACCATTTGAATCTTTTCAAACAAAGTAGTAAAACAGGCAAGCTAGTTCTGCTGATCATGCCAGATGCCTTAAAGACCAGATTACCAGGCCTGCCAACTTTGGCAGATTCATCTTCGAACAGGATCATCTCCGTAGAATTACTGCCTAACCCCCCCGGTCATTCTCGCTAATATACTCTTGCGTGCGTACCTGAGACATCCTGATTGCATCAGACTTATTTTTAGCAAAAAAGAAAAAAAAAACCCTGGCAAAGCAAAACATAATCCAAGGATTGACATCTGCCCCAATGGCTTAAGGGATTAGCAAGAGAGCTATGCCCCAGTTGAGGTTCTTTATTTTTGCCATCAGCACACAACCAGGCCTACACTGTTTGAGAAGTACGAGGAAAATTAGAACTGAATGGAAACGCAATTTAGCGGGCCAAGAGCAGCCTTAAAAACAATAACTTTATCCTGAGGCTCTTAAAATGAGAACAGAAGAGTGTAGTAGTGATGAGCCTGTCAGAACTGACACCTCTCGTCTGCAAGAGGAGGAGACAAGACGTGAAATTAAAACAGGGGCAAAGGGAGTGAAGGAATAGGAGGCTGGTTGCGAAACTGTAGCTATCAGCACAATACAGAAATGCATAATAATACCTAAGTAACCCGGGTAAGCAACCCTCATCCCCACTCCACCCCCCATTTCCTTTCACGAGAATGTCCTTGCATTAAGGAATTCCTCAAACCAAGAAAGATTCAATGTCTGTATGTGATAAGGGTGCACTGGGAATGTAGTTATTCTTAGAGCCTGCTGAATAGAGGTATAACAACAAAATAAAGGAAAGTCATGATATACATCGTGATGACATGAGATATCAGGGGCGCTTTATTAATTATGCAGTACACACTTGTTCCTGCGTTCCGGGTCACTAAGTGTTGTGTCGCCGTTCATCTTTCACAATAAACGGACTGATTAGGACAAGTTGGGTTTCTGCGTAGCAGATGGATTTCCCACTTCAGTAACTCTGAATATTTTAGTTTAAGTTGCTTTGACACGCTCAAGGCTTTATACTGTAGCAAAAACAAATTAAAGGACTGCACGTTTGCACCTGAGTGTAGTAGTCGCTTGTGGAAATTGCAGCTGCACTAGCACAACAGTTTGAGGAGTCAATCAAGCAAATATGGGACTGTGGTAGCTTAGCAGTTAAGGCACTGGACTCTGAACCAGAAGGTCCAGGGTTCAAATCTCACCTCTGCCTAGCTGCCACAGTTGGGTCCTTGAGCAAGGCCCTTAATCCACAACTGCTTGGATTGTAAGGCTGTATGAGTTGTAAGACTGGATAAGGGCGTCTGCTAAATACTGTAAATGTAAATCAAGGACCAGTTGAATAATTGTGATATACACTATATGGACAAATGTAGGGGACACACTACATAATCAATGATTTTATTGAGCAAAATCAAGTGCTTAGCCATGCGGTCTGGCTTTACTAACCTATTGAGAGAATGGGTCTGAACATGCTACTGTAATAGGATGCCACCCCTGTGGTCTGGGATTTTTTTCAATCCTGAATATTCCATGATCAACTGTGAGTGGCATTATTGAGAAGTGGAAGAGTTTAATATCTTAACAAAGATATTTGGCCACCAGAGTCAATTTCATGAAAGCATTCATTCATTCATTATCTTCCACATGGGGGTCATGGACCAGCCGGTGCCCACTCGGCAACTCTGGGCGCAAGGGCAGGAACAATCCTAGATGGGATGCCATTCCATTGTAGGGCACACACACACACACACACACAGTCATGCACACAGTCACACACTAAGTTCCACTTTTAGAGACACCAATTAACCTAACACGCATGTCTTTGGACTGTGGGAGGAAACCGGAGTACCCGGAGTAAACCCACGCAGACATGGAAAGGACATGCAGACTCCACACAAAAAGGATCGATGTCGCTCCACCCTGGGATTGAACCCAGGACCTTTATGCTGTGAGGCATTCATTAAAACATGTTCAGGGTTTTGCAAAGAGGAAAAGCAGCACAGAAACTCAAGAGATGTATCCAATACCCTTTATCTAGATCATGCAAATGTTCTTTTTCATTATTTCATTATATCCCTTTAACTTAGTCACAAGGTGTTTCATATATAGGTGCATTTTAATCATGATTACCAATAGATACACTCTAATGTTAGATAGGCCTCATATACAGAGACATAGCTACAGCAGGTCCGCTGCAGTTTCTGTATTATATTCATTAATTTCAATATCTTGCTTGGTTTTACATAAGTATAATGCATGCTTGAATTAAAACCAGGACACACAAACTGCCACTCACTTGTTTATTTAATTCATCAGCATATCTTTATGCAAGCAAGTCAGCATGGACACGGATTTGCTTACCGTCTGAAAAAAAGGCTTCGGAGTATCGCTTGTACATTCATCTCACAGAGATGTGGATTAATTCAATTCATGCAGGTAATACATTAGCATAATTGAAACTTGTTGGCACAAGAAAACAGAGCAAGAGTGGAAAAAAACGACTGCTTAATGCAGCCTGAATTCACCCTGCTGCGTTTGTGTGCGGCTTCCTATGTGAGTTAGGTGGTTCTCCAGGTGTGTGAGATTTGTGTACGTGACTCAATGTCCACAGGAGGTACCTCTGATTTGTTAGATCACTAATTCGGTCCGCACCAGAGCTTTCTGTAAGTAGATCGGTACTGCATCCCATTTGTGTAATCCTGCTTGTGTGTCATAATCATTATTTTAGTGCTACAAACAACACAGTTTGAGAGGGCTATTTTTGGACTGTTGTTTGCATGAAGAAGTTCTGCTTATTCTGAAGTGGAGAGTTCCCAGGAGCTCCAGTGTGCTCTGTTATGCTTTGGCTGCCTTTTTTCTAAGAGTAGTGCTGGAGATGTAGTTCAAATGCTTGGATTTTTTTGATACGTCTGTAAAAGCAGACGTGTTTGCTTTTTATGTATAGCGTCATGCCATTCGTTTTCGTACACAGGCTGAGTGATCTGGTTTGCAGAGGAAATTGCTATCGTTCTCTACGATTTATGCTACTTTCTAAGGCCTTGCTATGTGGCTTACTGTCATATTCCATCTGCATATATCAATATCCTACTTTTAAATCATTCTCCAGTCATTATCCTAGATCAGGTCTTCGATATAAACAGATAACACAATTTAAGGACACGCTTTCGCAGTAGACTGTGCATGCATTTATTTTTCAGGAATAAATAGACAGAAACACGTGGGGATTCTCTAAAGCTGTGTAAATGAAACTTTTAGCAGCCTAATCTAATCCTCTGGCACAAGGTTATCAGGCCATGGATGTAAACCCCCTGCTAGACAGCAATGCTGTATTTAATTTATTTTCAGTTTGTGTAGATTTGTTTAATGGATTCCGACTAATCTTGATGTATTCCCAACCAGATGTTGCCTTAAAGCAGATATTTGTACTATAATCTCAAAATTGGGAGGTGACCTGCGGAAATATTAAAGCCTGCGCATCTATGCAATAAATCAGCGTCAAGTCAGAGTCTTACTCTGTAAGGTTTTTTTGAGCTTGCACTCAAGTTTCACAGGCTCATATTCACGGTTCTCATCTTCTCTCCCTTTCCCTCGCCTTGTTCTTCAGGTATGGCCTCGCAAGTGCAAGTCTTTTCCCCCCACGCTCTCCAGTCAAGTGCCTTCTTTAGCGTGAAGAAACTGAAGGTGGAGCAGAGCTGCAACTGGGATATGACAGGGTACGGCACACACGGCAAGGTCTACGGTCAGAACAGCAAGCAGAGCATCTCAGCTGCCTCGCTGAAGGTCTCCAATTCCTCGTTGTCTTACGAGCAGGCTCTCCTCTTCCCTGCCAGCTCAGGCCACATTGTGGCCACAGCAAGCAGCACATCTGGAATTGCAGGCCAGTTGCTGGGGAGCGCGAGTAGCAGTAGCGGCAGCGGCAGCGGAGGGCACAACCTGACGCGCCGCAGCACAGTGAGTCTGCTCGATACATATCAGAGATGTGGGCTTAAGCGCAAGAGCGAGGAGCTGGACAACAACAACGGCAGTGGAAGCAGTGTGCACATGGTGGAAGAGCAGCAGCAACCCCAGGCAGCAGCCATGCTCCAGAACAACGGCCAAAGCGGCCCGGCTGGCACCGTTACCACTGCTTCTACCACTGCCACGTCCAAGACCAGTGGTGCCAACAGCGAGGGTGACTACCAGCTTCTGCAGCATGAGGTGCTGTGCTCCATGACCAACACGTACGAGGTGCTGGAGTTCCTGGGCCGAGGCACATTTGGACAGGTGGTAAAGTGCTGGAAGCACGGTACCAGTGAGATTGTGGCTATCAAGATCCTGAAGAACCACCCATCATATGCACGTCAGGGCCAGATTGAGGTCAGCATCTTGGCACGTCTGAGCACAGAGAGCGCAGATGACTACAATTTTGTCCGGGCGTATGAGTGCTTCCAGCACAAAAACCACACGTGCCTGGTGTTTGAGATGCTAGAGCAGAACTTGTATGACTTCCTCAAACAGAACAAGTTCAGCCCCTTGCCCCTCAAGTACATCCGGCCCATTCTTCAGCAGGTGGCAACAGCCCTTATGAAGCTAAAGAGTCTGGGTTTGATCCACGCCGACTTGAAACCTGAGAACATTATGCTGGTGGATCCTGCTCGCCAACCTTACAGAGTCAAAGTCATCGACTTCGGCTCTGCAAGTCACGTCTCCAAAGCTGTATGCTCCACTTACTTGCAATCCAGATACTACAGGTAAGACAGGATGTGATTAATGATTTTTTTGTTTTCAAAAATGCTCCTTTGGTCATCTAGAGTGACACTTGATTTGTAATTTGATAACCGAAGGCATTTTTGCTTTTTTTGGCCCCACCCTGAAAAAAAAAAGAGCAGCAAGGCTCAAAATCTTGCTGAGAATTCAGTTGCTTATTGTGTTTAGTATAATAAAACAAGCATGTCGCCTGGATGGTTGATTTGAATAATGAAGATTAAAGATGTCAATTTAAGCTTTAAACAAGACAGAGCTTCACGGTGACAACACCTGTGAGATATCTGCTAGAGATGAATATTCCAGTCTTCATCGGAATGTCTCCGACAGATTTTATTGCAGCCTAAAATAAAATTGGGCGTTCGAAGAGCACTTTAAAACAGGGTCTGCTGCATTTAGGCATGTGCCCCTTCCTTTACCCGACCCCAAAGTCATTGCAGACTGTTTCCCTAGGGGTGTATATATGGGGTCAGTTCAAGTTCTCCAGCAATGCTTCCCTGTAATTCACACCAGAACACTAACATTACAAACAGATGACTCGCTCGAATGCTTTGGGATTTTACTTTATAGACTTTCATTTTACCCAGACTGTGTTTAGGTTTTAGTGAGAAGGTGGATATTTCATTAGGACTAAGGGACTGTGGAGACACAAGATTGCTTTGTCTCAGTCACCTACATCATAGGTGTGAGTGGTGAAAATGATGTGGAGTTTAGAAAAAAACTTCTGTTATTAAAACTGTATAATAATTTAAGAAATTACTACTTGAAAGCACAATAATGACAAACTGTAGTTTATAAAGCTGTACAAACTTTGTAGAAAACACATACTAACAGCAGTTATAAATAGTTCAAACAATAATTTCTTATGTGCCTTTGGGGAAATGGGAGGTCTGATAAATCCTCTGTGTCATGGACAATCTTAGTGAAGTCATTTAAAAATGTAAACATAAAACTCTCATTGCTGTGTAAGGACCTATACTAATTACCTGTTGAATGTTGTGGTGATGTGTGTTGGTGGATTTGCAACTGGAATTGATGTGAAAAACTTAAGTGATGATTAATGAAATGTGTGAAGCCTAACTCTAAGAAGCCTAATCTATGCATGTTTTGTGTCTGTTTTCTATATACATACCTTTGTTCTACAAGACACTCAGTAATACATAATATAATACATGAAAAAGACATGTACTATACAGGCCGCTTGAAGGGGTGCTTACACAGACGGAGAGCAAAGGGCAGAGACTCAAACCCCTGCACTGCCTGTGCAAATGCCTGGTGTATATGAATTAAATAGCAATCAAGCTTCAAAAGTAAGGTCAATGCAGATGAGGATTAAGTGGGCTGTTCTCATGGAGTGGAGTTTTACATTTACATTTAGCAGACACTCGTAATGCAGAGTGATTTACAATTGAGCTGAGCAAGTGAAGGTTAAGGGCCTTGCCTAATGATGCAAGAACTCTGAAAAAATGAGAAACTACTTGTCTTAATACTTTTGGTCCTTCAGAATGAAAATGACAGAATATGACAAGGGTTTTCATTTCTTAACAGTTCTCTCGGATTTAAACCTGAAATTAAAGCATGTAGTCTTTTCGTTTTAAATGCGAACTTGTTGAACTGAGCCAAAACAACAAATTGTGTTACTGCCCAATTATGCACAGACTACACTGTATATCCTACTCCTGGGCATGCATGGATGTGTTACATATTTAGGTGAACGGGGTTAGATCTGTGTTGAGATTGGACTGTGAAGTAATTACTGGGAGTCGGGTGTCATGTCCTGTGTGGGAGAGCACAGAAAGGATGATCCTTCTAATTTATCCTTGTGAAAACCAAAGAGGTTTGGAGTGGAGTTTGATTACTTTTCATTTACCAGTCATGTGGGTGTCAACCTAAAACGAGACTTGCATTGCTGGGATAGTTTTTTTATCTGTATCTGCCTTGTTGGCATCCATGTGACCGGGGGCTTCTGCTATGTCAGTGTTGTGAAGGCCAATATGATAATATCAGTTCAAACCGATATCCTGTGATCATTTATTGTCTGCCTAGGCTCATAACTCTAAAAATTGAGATCAGAGTATGAGATCAGACTTGAATCAAGCTTCTATATAAACCTCGTCCCATCCCACTATATAAGATTTTAACCTCATTTTTACCTTGGCTCAGAGCCACGCATAGACAAGCAGTGACCCATGTGGAGGGGCCTCCAACCAATTTCTCAACCTTCGGGAAGGATCTCACCATTCCTGGCACACATTGTACATTTAATAGAGGTCTCGTACTGCTAAAATAGGGTCTCTTTCTATCCTTTCTCATATTTTAGTGTTCAGGAAGGAGAGAAATGCAAGTCTTTGGAAGAATCTGCTGCAAATGCTTTGGCAAATTGCTGCCACTGTTGAAGCTCCATGAGAATACATGACTGATTTTCCATCTCAGATCAGATTTGAGAACAGATAGTGAGCTTGTGTCCCTGCTGGTTTGGCACAGAGGGAGAACACGAAAGGGAAAGAAGTAAATCCTCTCTGGAGGGGAAGCCAGAATTCGTCTCCTTTTCTCCAATCTGTCCCACACTGGTAATTTTATAGGGGTTTCAAAAATGGTGCTTAATTGGCAAACAGAAAGACTGCCATTAAAGGGAAAGTTGAGAGGCAGTGTCATCGCGATTTTATTCATGCGTTCTGATGAGGAGATGTTTCTGTTGGAAGAAAGACTTGCCTTTTTTAGGGAAATGTTTCATGAAGTCATGCTTACTCAAGCATTACTCAGTCTGTTCCTTCTTGTTATTTATTTTGTCTTTGCTTCTAAATCCAGGAGACAATTATCCAGGGCCTCTGATAGAACAGGATGAACCATGTCCCTGGTTTGCATATTTTAGCTTGGATTACTTTCTGGTTTCTTAACGTTTTCTCTCAAAAAAGTGCCATTGTCTGTATTGGCACTTGTGGAACGCAGAGAACTGCTGAGTTAAAAAGTGCTATAGTACTAATGCTTCTCCCCTATCTTCTCAAACGATTGTTAGCACGGCCAGCTTCGATTTAATCAGTTGATCTTCATATCTTTACAGACTCAATGTACTATGAGCTCTTAGTCTGTTTTTTCGAACTGAATTTGAGCTGTTGGATATGAGCACATGTCATACTGGCTTTAAGGGCTTATGTTACCATTTTGTAATTCACTTAATAAAATAAAGATTGTTTTGCATTAGGGAATACAGATGCTTCTCCATTAACAATGGGGCTATGTTCTGATAAACCCAGTGGTTATCAAACTTTTTTTTGCAGTTCCTTCCTTAAATATGTTCTAGATGAGAACATTTTCAAGCCCCCTGGCTCTTATACATACATCTTTTGCTTCCAAACTGGAACTTATTTTGAACAGTGTAATTCATACAATACTACATCTTCTTATTGAGCAAAACTAAATACAGTTACAAGTGGCATGCATTATATATTTTAAACATACCTTATAAATACAGACATTCACACAGAATGTGGCTTATCGGTCATGATTGCATAGCCAGCTGAGGCTGCTGCTGATGTAACCTGGCAGCTGCAAGGATGGCCAGCATCTGTGGGAGAGTACCGTCCTGCCCATCATTTGCCCAAAATTTAGAATGATGTTTCTGCAGAATGTGTGATTATGTGTATTATTGGCTTCCCACCGTTCGGTCGAAACAGCATCCTAAATCATAATCCTAGAAGTGTCTGTACTAACAAAAGTGAATTAAGCATTGCTGATGAATGTAACATTTGCACAGTCATGGGGAGCTGTGTGTGTTCTAATGTACTTTGTCTTGGCTCTGTGTTGAATGTCATGTTAACTACACTAGTGTCCAGGGTATTTTAATCCAAGAAATGTATTTGTTTTTGAAAGATTGCGTACTTAAAATCAACCATCATTAAATTGCTACAGAATATAGCAGCCTTTACTTGATCTACATTTACATTAAGTTAAACCTCTTGTGGTCCATTGATAGGAGCCAGTTGCTGAAAACAGCAGCTCCAGAGGACTGGGGTGCAAAATATCCGTTACAGAACTGTTACTGTTACATGAAATGTACTGGCAACCTCTCATTTGGTCTGCAGCCAAGACTTCCAGGATCCTGACCAGGATAAACTGATACACATATATATATATAAATAAATAAATAAATAAATAAATAAATAAAAATATAATATAATATAATATAACAGCAAATTAATTGTTATAATGCATGCACTAGAGTAAACATGTTTAGTAGCTTTTGGACTTGCTAAACCAGTCGTTAGTTTAACATAAAGATAAATAAAGATGCATAAAGATCCAGTTACAAAGATACTCCATCAATAAAGATCATAGGAAGTATCGCGAAGGTGCCTTGTGACACAGTCTGAACTCAGAGAAGTGGGGTTGACCTGAGTTGGCATGCATGTGTATAGTTTCGAATCAAAGAATGTAAATAATATGATATTAAAAAATCTTTTGAGGACTGAAAAGCTAGAACAAGAGTTTTTGGACTTTTTGTGTTGCTATATATGTCGTCACAAAGTATAGCTATATTTATGCAGCCGCATAATCTCAGTAAAGGGGCTACATGAGAGATACAATACATATTTTATAGTTTGCGATAATATGGGAAGAGTAGCAGTTAAGGTACTGGCCTTTGGACCAAAAGGTCCAGGGTTCAAATCCCACCTCTTCCAAGCTGCCACAGTTGGGTCCTTGAGCAAGACCCTTAACCCACAATTGCTTAGACTGTTTCAGTTGTAAGTCGCTCTGTATAAGGGCGTCTGTTAAAATGCTGGAAAATTGGGACTGTGGTAGCCTAGTGGTTAAGGCACTGAACTTTGGACCTGATGGTCCAGGGTTTAAATCCTACCTCTGCTAAGCTACCACAGTTGGGTCCTTAAACCACCCTTCTAATTTCTCCTTGTGAAAACCACCCTTAAACCACCATTGCTTGAGTTGTAAGTTGCTCTGGATAAGGGCTTCTGCTTAATGCTGTAAATGTAAATGTATATGTATTCAGAGTATGGCCTATGTCCATTATATGACTCATAGGCGGAGCAACAGATATGGTGCAAAGTGGTCCTATGGTGGAGGAGTTTGTCCCAAAAAGGGGAGCGACTTTGGTAGTGTGGAGGTGGTTTTGGTACAAGATAGCAGATCTACAGTAGTATGTAATTATGCAAAAGGTCTGTAACAACAAAAGAGGGAAATCTAATTTAAATCAAATTTAATCTGTTTCTCCATCTCAAGCAGAAGCACGCAGAGTATGAGGAAAGTCAAAAACGCTGCGAGGTGAGGTATCTTAAAGTTGAAAATATATTTTGTTGCAGCTGAATGTTGAAATATATTGCCAAATATATCGTTATCACAAAAGTACCCTAAAATATTGTGATATTATTTTAGGGCCATATCGCCCACCCCTAGCTGTTAACCAAATGAGAATCAGCATTCTGAATGTTACAGCATGGAGCAGTTCAAACATTTTACTTTCTGAATGGCAATTGCAGTTAATTCCTTATTGTAGAAACCTTATGATTGTGTTAGTGTAATTTAAATCTGTGTATTTTAAATCAATTTGATGTTACATTGTTAGAGAGTAGTATAGCACCGTGGCTAAATGAATGAATGAATGAATGAACGAGAGAAAGCAAGACTGTAAAACTTTTGCAACACATTTTTGCTACTGCAATCACAACGCTAAAATGATATTAGTGGAAGAAGCCAAAGCTAGTTGCTCTTGTGCTGACTGCTTTGGTGTTTTATTTGGTGTGGGTGGACATGTGGGCATGCAGATATTCAGACATTGTTTGTTTTGCAGTGGGTGGTATTTTAAATGGCGAAACAAATTTGTGGTACTTTAACTTTTGTGCCAGTGTTCATGTTTTGAGAAAACCGCTGTTTGTTCGACATCTTTCTCTCAATACCCATACCAATGCCAGCTGATGGATCTAGTGTTATTTCTTCGGTACCAGTTGGTCCACCTTCATCTTCTGTTGCTGTTTTCAGATTCAACACTAATTAACTCTCTTTTTGACGCCTCACTTCTTTTGCTCTCTCCACATTCTTTCTCTAGTCCCTCCAGATAACCATACTTCTCACCTGCTGTAAAGACATTGCACACAACCCAGGAGAGTGGCCTGGATTGCCAAGCTAGTGTGTGTGTGTGTGTGTGTGTGTGTGTGTGTTCATTTTTTCTTTTTGCCTGTAAGCATTAGCAAAGGTGCAAGAGAAAAGAAAAACCATAGTGAGATTCATGCTGGCAGCCTTAAAAATGACAATTTGTACTTCATGTTTTTGATGTTTGTACTTGATTTATGTGATATAACTGTTACCCACCTGTACTACATTTTTCAGACGCCCTTATCCAGAGACTTACTAATGAGTCCATGCCTTTTTAAGTACCTTTCTTAAACACCCATCATTGGCATCTTGGCATAGGTGGCATTTGAACCACGGACCTTGTGTTCCGCAGTCCTGTAGGAGAGGCATTGAATTCTTAAACAAAATGATTTAATGAATTAAAACATTTGAATGCATTTGTGTTTGAAAATGTGTTCAGACAATGATCCTTTGTTGTTTTACTGTGATCTGAAATCTGCTTAGCTTCAAAGACGGAAAGAAAATTGCCTTTCTGTTCTGGTTCTTTATTGTCATGCCTTGCCAGCACTAATGTATTTGTTCAGGGCTTTGACTTATTTGAATTGGAAAGTCATACCTGTTTCTAATGCAGTTCTTTCAGGTTACGTCAGCTACATTCCCTCTAGTCTCTCAGTCACATCTTATCTGGTGATGTAACAAGTAAAGCGGGTTGCCATTCTCAGGACCAGATAAAAGGAGGATTATTCCCATGTTATAGGAATAATATGTTCCCATATATGTCCCAGTTAGTCACGTATATCATTTGTTACGAACAAACATTATATATGAGCAAAGTTTGGAATTATGAGGATTGCAGTGTACTATTCTGGAGCACAACAGTCATAGGATGTGAATGGAATAAAGGAACAAGACATACGTGTTGACGTGTCTGCACTAAATTGTGTCTCGTCTTTATTGGTCCCTATCTGTGCCCCTGCTGTCACTATTTCACGTCATTGAAAGGCACATTGAGGACCCTCTGAGTCATGGCAGTCACAGGCCACAGAGGAAGCAGCAACATGTCAGTCAATACCCTGTAGACGTCAGAGCATTAATATATGGATGGCCCGAGGGACATAAGGCATGTCCTGCTTTTTTACTTAGCTTGGACGTTAAAACATCCCCAAGATGCATCTGCCATCTGTGACCTTGCTTCCTCATGAATATACAGCCTCAGAAGACTTTGACTAGTAACCATGGTTTTATTTATTGTCTGCCATCAAACAGGATGTTCAAAGAACAGTGTAGGCATTTGAACTGTGATGCCATGCCTTACTTCTTTACTCTTTGTGATTCTCTTTATGTGATTAATACGGGAACAAACAGAAATGGGCTATTAATGGACATGAATAACACCTAGAACGTCATAAATACATCTTGACAATGACAAATAAAGAAACAAGCATATTGGTCCACCTGGCTGGAGTATCTTCTAGATTAGGACCTGTACCGAGAGTGATCGCGTGCCAACAGCATACACAAATGAAACAAAGCCTTTCTCTCTCTGTATGAAGATTAAGATCCAGGCATGCTGAAGATTGATGGTGCTCCACACAATCTGAATGACAACGTTCACACACCTTAAAGAAAGGCCTTTGTACGTATGTGTCTAGATGTAGAACTGAACATGGAACATTTTTTCTTTTTTTTTCTGATAACAATAAGACCCGGGCGAGCAGAGTCAGAACCTGCTATCTTGTGTTTATAAATGAACTGCCGTTCCAGGACATTTACTGTGGCTCCGTGGCAGGCATTAAAGAGCATGCTAATGAATGAGGTTGCCACTAGTTACTGTTCTCTCAAGCATGCGTAAAGCGCCGTTTTATTCCTTTGCGCTCGAATGGTGGGATCTGGTTACTCAGAGCCAACTTTGAATTTGAGAATTAAGCTCTGATACTGGGAGGCATGAGCGCTGTTAACCTGTAGAAAATTATGACCCGTGGGACGTCCGGTGGGTTCATTAAGGAAGAATATGTGCTTTTCTTTTATTCATGGAATTCTACACATAAAGCTCTGACCAATATTGCAAACCACTATGTCTTTCATTCCCCCCCAGACTTGATTTGCAATTATATGCAAATAATTCTAATGATTGAACTTTCAGGTGGTTGGGGTGGCCTGTCAGGTGAGGTAATGAAAGAATGTTTTGTCTCTGGTTCTGTAAGGAATACTCTATGACCCTAAACCTTTTCGTCAGGGTGAGTGACAGAAATGTAATAACCAGGTCATTTCATTTTGCTGTGGGCTTCCTGCTTCACTGTTTCTATCTCTTACCTCACTGGAGCAAGAGACAAGTAGCTAATTAACTCCCATTAGTGAAGTAAATGAATGCTTAACTGATTTTTTCAATGTTAATATTACACCATTTTTTTCACAAGCTGAAAAAAAGAATCTGTAAACACATTTTGATGAGTTTTGATTAGATTTATATTTTCGCAACTAGTTTTCTATCATCGTTTCATCGACTCTATTAAAGTTCTTCAGCTTTAAACTAACTATTTTTTTTATTACAGTGTGCTCTGTACTGTGCCCACTCAGTCAGGAGTGCAAACCAGAAGCTTGTCTGCTATTTATGGCTTTTTCAGTATTTCTTTTTAATTGTTCCATTACTTTAAACCTTTGGTTAATAAAACTGATAACATCACTTTTGTAGCTCCAAACAGTTTTGTCTGTCTTGTGCACCATATTTTAAAACATGTCAGTTATTTCTAACATGACACACAGGCCACCTTGTTAGGTAGGCCTTGATAGTATGGGTTGGACCCAACTTGGCTGCAGAAATGGCGTAATTATTCATGGCATTGATTCAACAAGGATATTTTGGTCTATATTGACATGCAATTTCATTACAAATCCTCTCTTCCACCACTTTATTGGACTGAGATCATTTGAGAAAATTCTAGTACAGTATTAGATGATTTGAGCATTGTGACATAGCATACTATGCAGCAGGAAGAGACCATCAAAAGATGGTACACTGTGGTCATAAAGGAATGGACATGGTCAGCAACAATACAATAGGTTGTGGCATTTAAATAGTGCTCAAGGGGCATTAAAAGGCCCCAGTTTTCCTGATCCTATCATCCAAATGTGGCAGCAGAAATCTCATTAGACCAGGCAGTGTGCTCTTTGGCTGCTGTTGGTGTACATTAAGAGAGGCACTTCTGCAACCTATGGCTGTAACTAGCTTTATTTGAGTTAGTGTTGTCTTTCTATAGACTCAACCCAGTCTGACTATTCTCTTCTGAGGCATTTTTTTTTACCAGAGAACTGCTGTTCACTTTTTTGGACTGTTCTCTGTTCCTCCACCTTAGTATCACTCTACTGGTCTTCATCAACAGAACCCAGACCCAATATGCCCAGGTCCCACCAGAGTGCAGTAACTCCCTCCATCATTTAGTTATTAGGAGACGATGTGCCTCCAATAACTTCAAGCTGAGGATTCATTATCTTAACTCTATTTAGTTATTTTATTTAAATGGTATTATTAATGTAAATTGTAATATTTAGTTAATCTTACTATTACTACAAGTCAATTATTTTAATTAACATATAGGCCATTAAAGTAGAATGGCCTAGATGTTGGTCCTCCCAAGGTTTCTTCCTTCTATATTCAGGGAGTTTTTCCTTCTCACTGTCGCCCTAGACTTGCTCAATTTGGGATTGGCCTTTTAAGATAATATTGTAAAGCTGCTTAAAGACAATTCACCATTGCAAGAAGTGCTATATAAATACATTTGACTTGACTTGACTCTGTAAACCATAGAGATGACTATCCATGAAAATCCCAGTTAGATCAATCTGTCTAGCACTAACAACAATGCCACGTTAAAAGTCACTTAAATCACCTTGCTTCCGTATCCTGATGCTTGAATTAAGCTTCAGCAGCTCTTTTTGACCATGTCTGCAGCATTGAGTTGCTGCTATGTAATTGATAAATGTGTTTATAAAGTAATAAAAAGTGGCTGGTGAGTGTATTTTAAATGACACATAATCAGACCACTTCATTACTTATACTGTATATCAGTATATGTTTTGACTGCAGCTCATGGGGAGTTAAAAGTGCTCGCTTTGAAGCTGTTCTTTACAGTCACTCCCTGCTGCCAGATTTTATGGGTATGGGACAGAGTCAACAGGCCTCTTTCGTCTCCTCTCCCTCTCTGCCATCCCTCTCTGCCATGGTCATAGCAGATGTCTGACTCTCAGGCAGCCATGCAGTTTCCCATGAACCCAGCTGAAAAAAAAAACAAAAGCATTTGCTTCCTCAGTTTCGAGAATTTGCTAATGTGCATACAAGGGTAAATAGCTTGGCTAATTAACACCAGACTCGAAGAGTTATGCCCGTTAAGGCCCCTTTGAGCTCTTTCTTCTCTGGCCTGTGCAGTTTGGTTTTCAAAAATCTATCTCAACATGACACTGTTGTATTGTGCTGTCAGTTTTAAGTGTGTAAAATGAAAATGCTGTCAGTAGTTCTCTAATTGGTACCATTGACCAAAGAGCCTAGTGTTTTAAAAACTCTCCTTCTTGTAAATGTATGATATTGTTACTACTTCCATACTTTATGCTGCTTTTATTATGAAATAGTGGGCCAGTCTTATTTCACGTGGTCTAATAAACAATCTAAAATGATTAAAAGCTTTGTGGTCCAGAGTTGTGTGGCTATGAATCAAATTGCAGCCGTTTGGGCGTGCGGCACCATTTGTTTGGAAAAATAATTATCCCTGTATTGAATACTTGTTAATAATTAAAGTGCTTTGCAGTTTGAAATATGCTGTATGTAATCAGGTTTGCTTGAAACAGATTCTTATCTTGGACAGGTCCACTATGGTGCCCTGGGTCTAGTGGAAAATCATGATCTCATTAAACAGAGATCTGCTGCTTCTTCAGTGAATGTAAAAGGAAATGTCAACCTTAAAGATGATGTGTGTGCAGACTCTAGTACTGTTTTCTGTGCTGCTGTTGTAAGGGTGAGCGTCAGGCCAAATAGCATCAGCTCCAGCTGCACACTGTGATCAGTACAGGGAGTGGAGTGTTCTATTATGAGAGAGAATAAATAGAGATAAAGATGGTTCTGCTTACACCTGGAATTAAGGTTAAATTGAAATATCTGATTTACATAATGTTAGGAATTGTATATGCATCTCCTGAATATGTATGCGGACTAAGGTACTGCCCCGGTTACTTAGGCTACGTTCACATTACCAGGCTGAAGTAACTCAAATCTGATTTAATGTGACTTAATGTGGCTCAGATCTGATCTTTGTTTATGACCAGCTACACTCATGAAAGCTGGCTAACTGGCTTTGATATTATAAATTGAATACTAACCCTGAGTGGTAAAATATCTTGATTACACTAATGGGAAGAAAATGGGCCAAACCCAAAGCTGCAGAATTTGTGGTGTTCCACTCGAAACATTTTTCAAGTTGAAAAATGTTTCCCAGTTAGAAAAAAAGATCACAATAGATTTTTTGGAAGATATTGAACAATCAGCCATGTTCTAGTTCTAGTTTTATCCTAAACCTTAGTTATAATTTGATGTTTTTGTACAAGAAGACTGTGTAAGTGAATTTCCCCATTTCTTGCTCTTTCTAATCCAGCAGTTCACCGCAGCAATCAGCAGTGAAGAGCCATGGTTATGCAAGTCTCAGGAGTGCATTTTCTCACTTCTTGTTAATTAACTGATCCACACTTTGTTGTTACGAACATTAAAAGCTTAATATTTTGCAGTGGTAGGGTTGGCTTATTTTTCTGGAGTCCATAAATATATTCTGGTCATTTGGACCACAAAATGAAGTTCTGGATTTAATTCACAAAAACTATTATTTAGCAATTACTCAGTGATGTTCAGGCTCGGCTTCCATTTTTTATATTTTTGGCACTAGCAGTTTGCTTATTTTGTTCCATTTTCATACTTCACTTTTGAGAATGAATGAAATACATCTGTGAAAGTGTTACCAGTCTTGCCAGACATCCCTCAACAAATATTTCTTGTTCACAGTGGGAACAGATCATGCCACAAATAGAACAAACGAAAACGTGATATAAATATGATGCCTTACTATTTCAGATCTGCTCAGCATGAATCATAATGTGGGACATTGAGAGTGAGAAGTCTTTCTCACATCGCCAGTTCTAGCTCAGACGATAGTCCCGCAAAGAGAATAGATTAGTCGATAGAAAAACCGAAACTATCAATAACCTCCTTATGTGATGGTCATCCAAGCGTCTCTCAACACAACATTATCCTCATTAAACTATAGTGGAGTAACATGGGAAATGAAAGGACTTGCACACGTGCGTACACGCTCAAATTAACCTCTGTTTGGTTAGTCTATCAGCAGACAGATGGCACTTTGCTGAGACCGAGCAAACTATTTGCTGATGTCACGCTACCTGATCTGAGGCACTTTTACAGAATATTTCGTAAAGTTTATGTCTTTATGTAAATGTAATGTAGTCATATGATCATTATTAATTGTTTCTCAAGAGGAACCTGAATTATTTGTTCTATTCGTCACCTGCAGTTCTGCCTTAGAGGCTGATGACGAAACGATTCAGTAATATGTTTCTCCTATGCATGAAAAAATTATTATTATTTTGATTATTATTGTTGTTATTATTATTTTCTTGTATTTTGGTCTTGTTTTAACTCAAACTTTAAAATAAAAGTGCGAATCATTTGTAACATTGAAAACCAGGTTTCATGAAGCAGGAAAATGCCTAATAAAAATAACCACACATTGCATCAATTGGCCTATTTATAGAAATGACTGTTAATCAATTGCTTCACTATAGAGATGCTTTTTGCCAGACGAGCTTTGCAGAGCAGAGTCAGCACAGAAGAATTTAATAATCATTTGCTAAATATCTGATAATGAAGACTTTCAGGAAACAGGCGCATACTTAATGTACGTCATCCATACTCACAAAGACTGGCGGCTTATGGGAAAGGCGTCATTGGCCAGCAGGCATATCAGCATTTATCTTTACTCCTCTTTTACTTTTTGAGTTAGCTGTAGTGAATGATAGAGTGTCTGAGACACATGGTGTCTGTGTGCTGAGCCTGCCTGTTCTTAAAGTGTATGCATTACAGAATCATTAATTATTGCATCTTTTAGGTATATGTATTAAACATGGAACAGGTGCTAATAAATTTAGGTAAGATCACAGACCTTTTCAACGTACATTAAGTAAAACAAGCTTTCATTTATTATTCATGCATGTTTAGTTCCCATCAGCTCAGTTAATATAACTGATGTTAGTAATAATAAATGATTGGCATCTATCAGGGTTTTCCTGTAGTTGGTTTTATGAAACTTTCCTGTGGGGATCAGTATAGTACATCTTTCTGTTTATCAGCATCTATGTAGGGTCATGTTTCCACAGACAAGGGTTAGAAACATTTAAATGCTAATGGTCCTTGGCCTTCACAGTGCTCTATTCTGCACTCTTGAATTGTAAAAGCTGTAATGCTGCTCAAAGAATGGACCAACTAGCTGACCCTGCCTTGCCTGCCGACTCTGCTGTATTTATGCAAATCAGCACTGGCTTCCCTGCACTGCCTGCTTAAGTGCTTTAGATTCATTACATTCTGAAAGATATGTGGGGGTGATGAAATTCTAAATTAATGGACTGCATGTACAGGGATCTCCTAGAAACCACACACATTCTCTTTACACTTCTTCCTATTAAAGTGTTAAGAGAAGGAGGGGACAACAATAGAAACAGTTTTTTTTGTGCAGTGTGGATAGAAACGTGCTGGAATTTGGACTTGTTTTTGGTTAGATTTGGACACAATACAGCTGATTACGTGATATAACTGTTTTATAAAAAAAATTCTTTACACTACGACACAATTTGTTTCTTTGTTTTTCATGACTTCAACAAGACCAAAAAACTTCATTGGAGGTCTGACAAAATAAAATAGAAATTCAAGCATTACATTCAGTGAGAATAATGGGCATTTGATTGTAGAAAATCCCCATTCAAATTTCTCATCAGCTGTAATCTGTTCCAGGAATGATGTTGACCATTCTCATCAACCGAATCATTTTCTGACCACTTGAAGTGAAAGAAACAGTAGGAACAGAGGAGAGTAATGTGGAACAAGGTCTTGATGACACCAAGGTACTTGAAAAGTACTGTGTGTGAAAGGACTTGTTTATCCTTCATCTTCCATTTTAAGAGATTACAAGGCAGTCTATTGATCATAAGCAGTTCTTCTACAAGTGTGATTCTGATTCACATAGCCTTTACTAACGTCTTTCCAAAATCCGACTACAACACAGGTGCTTCCAGCTTCAAAGCATTCATATGTAAATATATGAGCATGATAATTATGGTGAATGAAGTGAGCCTTTAAAACTTCATACAAGCAAATACTCAGTTGGGGTCCTGAGAGTAATCAAATTCCTAACTTGTAATTCCACTGATTATAATTAATAATAATAACAGTAATAATAACACTGCATTTGAATGCTTGACATTTTAAACATTGAACTGTCTCTTTTGGGGATATGCAATAACATCGATTTAATAATTGTGTTTTATTTAACTTATATTCCAACAACCTACTTTATATTACAAAATATATAAAAATTGTATTTGAGTTTTGCAAAATTGATAGTCTTGCTCTAATACTGCTATTAATCGATTTTTTTTCTATGTGGTTATTTAATAATTTAAATGTTGTAAAGTCATAAGTGCCTGAAATGTGGTTTTTTTAGCTTTTGAAAGGCAAATGAACTCGTCCCTTAAATTACTTATATGCTTTACACAGAATACATGAACAATAATCTTTAACAAAAAGCACATGGCCCAAAGGTTTGCTTCATCAAATATAGATAATCTGTTTTGTCATCTAATTTGCTTTAGTTATTCCCCCACTCTTAAATCATAAATTACACCAGATGGCCTTGTTGGATTGTGAAGAATGCAGGTGTATCATGTACAGTATAACACAAATGCTTGTTCTTTGATCAGTGGAAATAATACTACAGCAGTTGTGGTTATTTAGTTTGCCAGGAGGTCGTTTGTTGCTATAAAAGCTCATTAAATTCCTTGGTTGTACATATGTTGTATGTTTTGCATATTGCTCAAACTGATGATTATACTCGTCTCCCACTCTCAATCTCTCTTTAACATGTTTTGTGTTTATAACTCTTTGTTTGCCTTTTATGTAAAAGCTCTGTAATAATGAAGCAGGACTTGCACATCATTATTAATATAAAGATTTTCATGTTAATTACAAAGCCACCACCCACAAACATGTCTGTATTGTATCCTTATGAGGACCTTCCACTGACAAAACAATTACCGTAGCTAATTAATACTAGACCTACTCCTGTCCCAAACCCTAACTTTAACCTCTGTAATGTAAAGCAAATTATTTGTCTCTTTTGATTTTGATCAATTGTACATTTTTCTTAAAAAACACACAAATGCTTTCTATGTGGATAGGTGAAGTCTTTCCTACATTCCAAAAAGACCTCTCAGCATCCCAATCAGTCTGCATCATTCACCAGTGTCTCCATGGCGACGCAAACACAAAGAGATGTGCCTAAATTGGGTAGTGGGGGCTTGGAGAGGCTTTAGTAGGCTCATGCTGGTGGTGGATGAGGGTTAAGGGCCCTGTTTCTGATCCTGCATATGACAGTAAGAGGGAACTGTGTGTTTATGTCCAAACCAAATGCTCCTTTTTAGTGTGACCATGCACTTAAGACATCACAGTTTTGTCACCCTTCTATATGTGTAGGAAGGCTGTATCTGATGTTCTGCTTGCTTTGTTTTACTTAGGGATCAGTCAAAAAAAACTGTTATGGTCAGTGGTTGCATAATAAATGTGCATCCAATAATAATAATTCTAATAATTCTAAGTATCTGTGCAGTGTCAATAGATGTCCAAATGCCACAGTTGTGGTTAACACATTGGGCAGTGCTTTCTTGGTAGCAAGGTAGCATTTCTCTTTGTAGAGTAGCACAATTATTGTCCACTTTGGGAAGCACTGGAGAAGTTTTTCCAGAAGCAGCTGTTTCCAGACAAACTGCTGGATTTTCTGGTTCGTTTTTTATAACCTGACTCTTCCTTGTGCTTGTGAGTAACATCACAGCCAATCCTTTCACAGGAGTTGGGTATATTCAAAGTTCAACTTTGTAGAATTGGCTAAGATTCAAGTAGGAAAAGAATGGCTGTTAATCATGATATTTATCTGTGGCTGCAGGGCAAAAACAGAGACACTGCTGTCATGACTTACAGAAGTCCTTAACTGGGTCTTTTAGGACAACATTGAGAACTGCCTTGCTGAGAAAATGGCATTGAACATCAGTGGCGGCTTGTGTAGCTGAAAATATGAGGAACCCTGAAAACCAATAAACAAGCACAGTAACCCTCTTACCGGTGAATGTGTGCTGTCAGATGTTTCAAACCTACACAGTAATGCTGATCGACCAGTCAACAGACAAAATACCAAATGCTAAAAATCAGTGTGATCTATACACCAATTACAGTTCAACTGTTCATTAAAATGTGATTTAAAGCTTTTTCAAATGTAACTTACCCATGCCCACCATCATCATGTTGATTTACATTACCATGTTTTTAGTAATTCATTTAATACAGGAGAAGCCAGATATGTCTTAGCAAACCACAATTATTACTGTAATTGAATGTAGGTGTCGTTAGCACATAGCTAACTGCTAGAAGCCAGCATGTTGAACTGAGAACAAAGTGCCTGCACTTTTAGAGAACTTTGTCATCCTCTAATAAACTAAGCATCTAATGTAACCGATTCGGTGTTAAGGGGTGGTCTGATGATTAGGCTGAAATGTCACACTTCAGAGTAGTTTTAAAAGTCATGTACATTATCACAGAGCAAGAAAAAGACTATATGATGCATTGAGTTGAAGGCATTGTAAACTATTAGCATGTCAATAGCCAAAAAGTGCCTTTACTTTTCACCTCTGGGTTCACTTTTAAAGGTTCTGTGTAGAACCCAAATATAAACTAATGATCAAATGTTTTTGATCAGACATTCTTCGACTTATATCTCTAAACCATCAACAACAACAAAAAAGAAAATTACAAAAACTTTATTCTCCAAGAGTATATTTACATTTACTTATCCAGAGCGACTTACAATTAATACAGTCTTACAATCCAAGCAATTGTGAGGTAAGGGCCTTGCTCAGGAGCCCAACTGTGGC
>JAVSBV010000103.1:1883828-1924007 GCA_033117975.1 Parotocinclus spilosoma
AAACAATAATAGAAACAAGAATAGTGCAAAGAAATTGAGATTTAAAAATATATATACAAGTATTATAAATACAGGCTCCATTGAATTAAAGTGACCAGTGATAAAGTGATGGTGTGCAGTTGTTTGGGTCTTTGCGGTGTGTGGGGAGGGCTGTCCTGTGACTGCTCACCTGGATGGATGATTAGGGTAAGGAATGGGGTTGATGGCTTTTACAGTCTGTAGACAAAAGCTATCCCTGAGTCTGTTGGATTTTTTTTTTACTGCCTGAATCTCTTGTTGGAGGGGAGGGGGGAAAACCAACAGTGTCCAGGATGTGTAATGTAGAAACGAATGTAGAAACAAGAAGATGTACATTTATAGTATTTAGAAGATTTAGAGATGTACCTAATAAAGTGCTTCAGAAGTGTATATTTCTGTCTGTTTATCTCCCTAAACACCCATCCATCCATGCATCCATCAATCTAATAACTTAAATATAAATCGATCTATATTTTTGTTTGTCTGTAATGCCTCTTGCTCTTTTTCCTGCCTCTTTTGTCTCTCTGTGGGGAGCATTATGCTGAAAATGAGCTGTATTATGGATAATCTTGGTGTGGCTGTGTGGGGGAATAATGAGGAGCAGAGGAAGAGGTGATTACAGTGTGGAGTCTGCCTGACAGCCTCTCTTTGTTTGGTTAGCAGGGCAAATGTACGCCCGTGTGATCTATGTAATGTGCATGGTCTTGCTCTACCACGGCTACTCCAGTTCCTGACTGACACACTAAAGAAGCAATGAGAGATGAGGACGGGGAGAATGGGGAAGGGGATTCCTGGCTTTGTATGTGCACAGTTGTATGAACATGCCTAATCATTTTTAGATGTATACTTAAAATTAACTTGTGGTTGCGATCGAGTTTAAATGTATATATTTAAACGAATTTACCCTAACAAAAAACTATGCAAAAATCTATTGTAAAGACTAGTGTAGATTTTAAATGCCTTTTCACATCCACTTCAATTCGATTTTTAAACGTTTCATTATTTAGCAATGTATAAAAAAGATTCTCTGTAAATGAAATGTGAAAAAAATTATAAAGATTTAATATGCACATGTCATCTATTAATAGTCTACATGATTAAGTTTGGTTAGTGTCGGTGTGTCCCTAAGGCTGT
The DNA here is from genome assembly GCA_033117975.1 of Parotocinclus spilosoma. Taxonomy (NCBI): domain Eukaryota; kingdom Metazoa; phylum Chordata; class Actinopteri; order Siluriformes; family Loricariidae; genus Parotocinclus; species Parotocinclus spilosoma. The sequence continues at coordinate 1,884,981 of JAVSBV010000103.1, forward strand.
CATACATGCTTTAGCAAAGAGGCTCTTAAAGAAGAGGTCATCGTTCCCTGTCCTGTGCTGACACTTTCTCACTGTCCTGGGAACGCTAATGACGGAAGGGAAGGAGCTGAGAAAGTGACAGCACCGTCAGCACTTTCCTGTGTGTTTTGTGTGCACACAGAGGAAGATGCTCCCGAGACCTTTAAATGAAAAAGCGTGCCCACAATGGAAGGATATCCGAGGTCCTTTACTAATTTCTGTTGGTGTGTTTTGCAGAGACAGCCCATCTCTTGCACTCAGTGAAACTTAAATAGCTTTCATCAGGAGAACTCAGTGGACGAGTCCTTAACTCCCACTGTGGGATAATCATAAGCTGCTGTGGCAGCCTCCCTTTTCACATCACCCTTACTCCTCATGAGTTCCTTCCTCCATCAGCCTTTAACACTTCAGTTTCTATGTACATTTCTTCTTTCCCTTTGTTGTTAATCTGCCCCCCTTTTTCATTTGGAAAAAAATAGTTTGTGTACACCCAAATTACATCCAAAGCATGAGTTGTACTATCCACCTTCGCTGCCATAACAGCCTTTGTTTTTCTAAGGGGGCTTTCCACCAGATTTTGGACCAATTTATGACTGTGAGGCTGGCTTATGATGTTAGACAGTGGCAAGGAGTCAGATTGAGGCAATATTGAGGTCAAAGTTATGTGCAAGCCAGTCAAGTTCTTAATCAAAGTTAGCAAAACAATTCACCATGGACTTCAAGGACAGAGACATGATGATCTGACTTGGAAGTGGAAATAAATAAATAAATAAAATAAATGTGTCATACTAAGGTTCACTAGAATATTTTGTGCAACTCATTATCTTGCCTTGTGTTGCTGAAGAGGCAGAGCTCAATAAGGAGTGTCCACTGTACAGTGTATATCCCACTTGCTCCACATGTAGAATTGGTGTGGGCACTCCATACTCAATCCACATCACACTTGTTTATTAAAATGCCTTAGATGCTGTGCCTGACCATAAGGTAATAAATATTAAAATTGTTCACAGGGGAAAGAGAGAGCGTGGTAGAGAGAACTTTTTTGGGTGGTCCACAGAGCTCAGAGGGGATCCTGATTTCTTTTATTGAACATAAAAAGAGAGGAAGAAACATTGCCAGCCATTTAAACTAGTGGACATTGCAGAGTGGACTATAGGCTCTATGCTTGCTATCCACAGCCTTACACATTATGTAGTAGAGGATCTGAATCATTAAAGTAGGGGGGACGATACTCATCAGATTTCATTATTGAACGAGCAGGAAAACCACATTTCAAGGCCTCGGGTGACAAGCAGTCCATAACAGTCCATACTGAAGGTCAGCTATGATAGATGCATCCTGACATGCCCACGGAGCATGATGTCATATTTCTGAATAGCAGTATGTTGGTGCATTGACCATGTCTACGTGCCTATGTGCATTGAGTTGCTGCCATGTGATTGGTTGATTAGAGGTGTGTGTTAATGAGCAGTCGAACAAAGCAATATTCATACAGTCTGTATGAGCTTTTACTAAGAAGCCTATTTACATAAAACATGGAACAGATGTGCAGTGGCAGTCTGGGAAGGTTCATGTAAACCAGACCTCAGATTAGTACATTACTGTAAAATTCAGTACAGTATAATACAGTTGAAAAGCCACAGATATTTATAAGCTCTATGTCTGTTTCGTTTGTACTTTAGGCGTAAATCTTGTTCTGAATTAGTTTGGGATAATGTGTTACCAGCGCAGTGGGGTGAGTCTGATCAAGCATGTGAATCATTTTTTTTCTCCAAAGTTGTGTTAAACTAAAAAGAACAGTTGATTTCTGTATTGAGCATGTATTGTCCTTGGGCTTTTATTATGAATGAGTGTTCAGTCTCCCTCACCTTTACACATTTTGTCTGAGCTAAGGAAACTTTACTGAAAGTCAGTAAAAATAGAATAAGCTTGAAAATCATTGGAGTGTATCCTTTTATCATGGAGAGATGATAAAAGTATAACTTTATATTAGAAGAGTTTCATTTGTGTATCATTGTATATGTTATCTTATGAATAATATCTGTATATGTGCAGGTGTATTTGGACTTTAAGGAATACATTGGTGGCCTTGTGTGTAGAAGAATACACCTCATTGTAAGGGGTTGAATGGAGCCATTGCCACCACTAGGGGAAGAAGTAGAAGAAGCCTAAAAAATATAGTTGAAATAATAGAGGAGAAACAAGAAACCTGAGAGTGATACAAAGAGAAAGTTAAAGTTTGTTTTTTTTTGTACAAAATGAAAATGGTTAAAAACTAGTTTCAGAAAAAGTTAAGAGAAGTTTCCATGTAGGATAAAAACATATTTGAAATAAGTGAAATACGTTCTGAAGGAAAGGAATTTGTGTCTGAAAAAATTATCTGATTTTTTGGGGGTTGGGAGACCTGGTATGCTGATTTTCTTTATTTTGGAGCAGCTATTTAGGTTGTCCCATTGTTTGTAGGTGACATTGTCATTTTTTTCTGCATTATTTTCCTGCTCTGCTATGTACAATCACATCCTGACCATGCAAATCTCTCCATGTATGAAGTCAAAGTAAAAGTTGTATACACTGCACGGCTCACAAACATAAGCGGTATTTTTTCAATATGAGATATTTCTTTTTGAAATATTATTGTGAGCAGTATTAATACATTTATAGTCACCAGTCACTTTATTAGGTGCACCTCCTTGTTTATACATTTATTATCCTTTTTTTCTCATAGATGGACTATGAATTTCTGCCTTTACAGACTGTAGTAAAGTCCATCTGTTTCTCTACATATTTTGTTAGTTCCATTTACTCTGTATGGTCAGGAGCAGCACAGATCAATACTAATTGGGTGGTGATCATTCTCAGCACTGCAGGGATGCTGACTTGGTGGTGGTGTGTTAGTGTGTGTTGTTTTATTATCAGTAAATCAGACGCAACAGTGCTGCTGGAGTTGTCTAATAGTAGTTGACAACAGTAGATGTGCCTAACAGTGCACAGTAAGTGAGCACAGGGTTAAAAAATTCCTGAATGACATTATACTGTATTATGTAAATATTTATAATGGTTTGAAAGGACTTCAAAATATCTCCCAATAAGCTGGGGTTGAGCTTTGTGCTTACAAATTCAGCCTGATATTTAGTGCTCTTATATTGGAATAAACATGCAACTCGGGGAATACGTTTTGGAACAGCTGAGCTCATTTCCACTTGGGCTTTTACTTTTAATTTCTATTTGTAAAAATATGGCATTTAAATTTGTTCTTACGAAAGTAGTACTCAATTACTTTTACTTTCAAATTTAATGCTGCCATCCTTATAGTATACATTAAATGTACATTTGTTTCCAATGGAGACTCACAATCATTGGACAATATGTAACCCAACCTTTTATGCAAACTTGTTACTGGAGCAAAAAGGTCCCGGGTTCAATCCCAGGGCGGAGAGACCTTGGTTCTTTCTGTGTGGAGTATATATATATATATATATCCTGTGTGTCTCATGTGTGTAATAAAATGCTCTTGTGCAGTGAATATGTCACTACTCATTTCTGCATTTTGGGCAAAGACCATGAGTGAGATCATGCAGATACGCTGTGTGTGTAATCACACTCACCAGAAGCTCCACATTAGCAGCTGCTGGCCTGTTTTGCATATGCCAATGGCAAGCGATGGAGTGAAAGTGACAGAAGATGAAAGGAATGACCGTAGCTTGAATATGTGGTGGCATTATGCTATTCCAGTATAATCCAGCCTGACTGTGTTTGGCCAGCTAGCGCTGTGCTGTTGTGGTGCTGTGTCTCAGAACAGTGTGTTCCTCCAGTGTCTTCGTTACAGTGGCCGTGGTAACCCTATGCGCACTCGCAGATGCATCCCTTCTATTTTGTGTGCTGTGTATTCTCAGTGATTGATGGCTACCCAGCTGTTCCTAGGGGCTCTGCATCTCACACACTCTTTCAGCATCTCTCTTCCCAGCACGGTGCCCTAGAGAGAGTGCATGCAGATGGGTGGAAAAAGTCACCCCCGGCTCAGAACACATACCCCCTCCAGGTTTTCCGGACCACATTTGCCCAGCTCTCATTCTGCAGAAAGAGTGCATTGACTGACTAGATTCTGCAATTTACAAGAAAACGTTAGATCTTTGGAAATAAACTGGGCCAACATTAGTCATTGTTACGTATATAAGAGCTAAGTAAAATGTATTATGTTTCCTCAGTAATAGATTGTGGTTTTACTTCATTGCATCAGTTCCACATTAGCAGTTTGCCCTCAAAGCCTGAGGGACTGATATTGCTTTCAGCTCATTGTACACAGGTTTTATTTACTAAAATAGCAAGTACTTTCAGATCGGCGCTGAAGTTAATCCTTTTAATAAAATACTCTCACGTTTTGCAACATAATCTGTATATACTCCATCTGTGGAATATGGATGAGTAACACAGACAGAAATGGCAACATGTTGCCTTCTACCGATGAAAGGAACGAACAGACGGATTGAGTAGGCATTGTTTTTCATTAAAAGTTTGGTATATTTACAATAAACTAATTCCAATGTTTAAGGTACTGGCACTGGTATTTAAGGTAGGTTTCAGTCTCCCAGGCCAGGCTGTCTCCTTTGGGACATTGAGCAATAACGGTAACCCATAATTGCTTGGTTTGCACCTTGTAATCTTGTGCTACTTGCTCTAGATGCAAATATCTGATTTCTGGTATGAAAAGTACTTGAAAGTAAAATTTTACAGTAGGTAAAATTACATAAATGTTAATAAAATTCATAACTGATTATTTATGTATTTAACCTCCAAATAGGGGGTTCTTGCAGGAGTTTCTTGCATGTTCTGAGATGCTAATACACTGAAACCAAATTACAGCAAACACATTTTAAAAGTGACATGGCTCATGGGCAGGAACACAGATTCTCTTTCTACAGATTTTCTTATGCTGTGTTATTCAACTGTCGATCACTTGGAGCATACATTCATACAATAAAATGATTTTGCTTTAGGATTGTAAACTTAGGCAGAAATAATTGTTTCAGTGTGTATTAAAAACTGTGAAATAGTAGGAGCTATGTGTCCACACTGGTAATGAATAATCGGAAAATATTTTATGTAAAATAAAAGTCCTATCTCATATGTCAGATAACCTAGATTTCACCTAAACTGCCCCAACAATCGCCCCTAGACATCCGTTGTAAGAGATTTTGTACATGAATGGGTTTTTAGTTTCCATTACAGGGGAATACTTTAAATATGTTGCTTGTGGTAAGATCACAGACACTACAGGTGTGCTGGATTATGATTATGCTCAAAAAACCCCAACTGGAATATTTCTTTAACTCTATAAGCCTGTACAAATGCTTAGTTATTTGCAAATCCCACAGTAATAGATTGTTTTGGGTGGCTAATCTGCTGCAAATTAAATCCTGCTAAATAAATGTGTTGGCTCTTCAGTGTATTCGGGTGTCCTTTGTTGACCTTCTGTTTCTGTGTGTTTGTGTTCCAGAGCTCCAGAGATCATCCTTGGCCTGCCCTTCTGTGAGGCTATAGACATGTGGTCCCTGGGATGTGTCATCGCCGAGCTCTTCCTGGGTTGGCCGCTTTATCCTGGCGCATCCGAGTATGATCAAGTAAGAGAATCATGTAGGCCTCAATCATGAAAAGTGAGCCAATAGGGATTGTCAGGGATTTGTACAGAAAAAAACCTTGATAAAATTTCAGTTGCAGGTATTCACCACACAAAGTACTTGCATTATATGCTTAAAATGGTTATTATCCATATTTCGAATGCAATCAACCTGCTTAACTGTATATAATCCAGATATGTTAGCTGTTATAGTACAGTATTTATAATGAGAAAGGTAACAGCAGGTGCAGATTTTTTATTTATTTAACAGTTTATAAAAATTAGCATGCTCATTCATGCCAAGAAATAGAATGAATGTATAGAATGAGATGGACAGGCATGCAGAGAGTTGGACCAGCATGCAGAGAGGTGAACCTGTGGGTATATAGATGGACCAGCATGCAGAAGAGATATGGACCAGCATGCAGAAGAGATATGGACCAGCATGCAAAGAGATGGGCCAGCGTGCAGAGAGATGGACCTGTGTGCATAGAGAGGGACTAGCATGCAGAGAGATGGACCAGTCTTCAGATAGATGAACCATTTTGCAGAGACATGGACCAGTGTGCAGAAAGATGGACCAGTGTGCAGAGAGATGGACACCATATTCCATTCATGTTATCAAATAACACGTTAGGCCTTTAAAATTTTTGAAACACAACCAGTTCATGGGGTTCCTTCATATTGCTATTTGACATGCTGGTTATTTGATAAAAGATGAATCCATTATGTATTAGAAATGTTTATGTGTAAATGAGAAATGGCATTTCCTGTTTGGCATCTGGTGTCGAGTATGGCCCCGCAGCAAGGGCTCTCTCTCTTTCTGTCTGTGCAAACGACTATAAAAACATGCCTCAATTACTGTTTGTGCTCCAGGGAGAGAAAACAAAACCTCTGGCTATGGTGCTGTTCTCACAGCTTTCCCAAAGTGAAGCGTGTGTGTGTGTGTGTGCGCGCGAGCGCAAGTGCTTGAGCACTCAGGCTTTCATCTCGCCCAGGCCGCTCCATAGTGCTGGACACATGCCACAACCTAGCCAATTAGTCCAGCGTCTGAGCTCTAGTGTGGGGTCTTCTCTTAAAACACGAAACCTGGCACAACTGAAAGGCGCTGGGCCAGAGCGCTAGCTCAGAGCAAATTAAAAAGAAAGAAAAGCCGTCTAAACGACCTGAGTTCTTTGGTTTGATCTTCTCTGTTTCAGATCTCCTTTCCATGCTTTCATTTTGGCTCTTTTTACATGCCTACGCTATAGGGTGTTTGGAAGGGCACTCTGAGAACCATGGTAACTTTAGGTCAACTTTGGAAGGAGTCATCGGCACGCACCGATTCTTATCTAACACCTGAAGAAAGAGCTAGCCTGTTACCTTTAGGTTAAAACCAAACCTAGAGCCATACCAAATCAATACACTCATTTTTAAAGACAGGAAACCCTCCATCCTCCAATGATTTTATTTCCCGAGGTAAAAAAAAGTGAGCTGCCGCTCTGATCAAGGTCTCAAGAGCAGACGTGAGCTCAGGATCAGAATAAGAGGCACTGATTGGAAGAGAAAAGATACGGGAGAGAGATGATTACTGTGCATGTAGCCGTCTGCATGTTGGGCTCCTGCATTTCGATGCCTTTCAGACATGAATACCGTTTCTGTATAATTGCAGTTCTCAGACGTGTCTTAAGGGACTTTAAAAAAATTGATACCATTCTTGTTTGATGTGGTTTACTCGAGTTCTGAAGTTATTTTGCCAGGCATGTTGCTCAAATATTAACTGGGACTTTACTGCCCTTGTGAAAAAAGTCAACTTAAATTATGCTGAAATAGTACTTAATGTACTTAAGTTATGTTATTTTGGAACTACTAATTTCTACTTATGTACTGCTTATTTGTAATTAAATTTATCTACATTCTCTGTAGTATAGGTCATGTACTTCAAATACATTTCTCTAGTCTGTAATATTACATGTACTGTACTTCTAATTTTAGTAAATAGGTTTAATGTAGCACAAGTCATGTACTTCTACAATGCATAAAGTAGTACTCTTCTACTGTACTCATGTTCTTCTAAAATGCCTAGTGTAGTAGACGTAATATACTTCTACATAACTAGTATTGTAATTTGTAGCACTACACATTGTAGATTTTAAACTTGTTTTTGTTTGTTTTTTTCCCAGATTCGGTACATTTCTCAAACACAAGGGTTGCCAGCAGAGTATCTGCTGAGTGCAGGCACAAAAACGACCAGATTCTTTAACAGGGACCCAGATTCCACCTATCCGCTTTGGAGACTGAAGGTAATCGTTTATCTGTTTTCACACTGCATTATGTTCGTTTCTGGACACACATACATCTTGCCCTTTGTAGAGACCCCTGTACTGCTAGTTCATCCAAAACCACTGACGGAACACTGACATTTCCATAGCTAGGAGTAAACACACCCAGATCCCGCTAAATGCAGTATGGCAATGACAGAGTGCTAGAGCTTCCTCCAAGTTGGTCCTCCTGTTCCAGGCACTCCCCCCGATCCCAAGGCCATATATATTTTAACTGCAGTACTATGCAAAAGTTTTAGGCCACCATTGGATTAGATATACCATAGCATTCCAGGGTGAAAAGTCTTATGAAATGCTTGAGCTTCCAAAGAATGGAAAGAAAATCTTTGGAAAAGAAATCCATCTTTGAGATTTTTGGATATATGTTATATAAGGTCATTATAACATTGCAAAACAACTAATCTTATGGTGTCCTAAGACTGACAGTACTGTACTGTCCATAGTCTTCCATTATGTAAAATAGTTGTTTCCATCTAATTGATTGTTTTTTTTATAAAACTGCTTACATAATGATGTATAGTAAGCTTAATATAACATAAGATAAGATATAATATGGTCCCATTTTTAACAATTTAATTGTCAAACCTTTTTCCACACCTCTTGCTGTAAAACTTGGAAGATAGCGATGCATTTCTCTGGCGCTTTTCGTCAATGTGGCCCTTGCATTCTTTTCTAAAATAAAACTAATGAATAAACTCATCTTTTCCTGAGACCAGCTGTGTAATTAAAGCATTTAACCTGACAAAGCAGTTTACGCTGTTGCTTTTCGCAACATTGAATATACTATTTATTCAGCTGAAGTTTAGTTGAAGTATAATCTTTGTGAAATATTACCAATTTGTCATTTCCATTCATTTGGTTGACAAACATTTAACATTCTAGGTTATTTGCCTACATTTCTTTCAGTGGAAGCCTGGCTATGTAGCATTTGGTGATGGTTTGGAGTCTCACTCTTCGGCTGGTGAACACATAACTTTGCCAGAATTGAAAGATTCCCATGTCCTTTGTGACTGCAGCAGCACGTTGCCTCAGTCCACTTATCGGAGTGCACACATATTGATCTCACACTGAGCTGGGGGTTTTAAAGCTGCATAGTCATTCTGTATGCTACAATTCAGCCTCGCATGTCAAAATGCTAGATGATGGCGTATCAGCTTTATTGGGTGCCTGACACGTGACACTTTATGTCAGACGTGCCACTTTTTTATGTGAAAATATTGGAAAGGAAAAAAAAAGAAATACAGATCTTCTGTATTCACGTCTGGCTTAAAGCCTGAGAGGGTCCATTTTCTTAAAAACAAAACAAAAAAAAAAACCTTAGAAGAGCTGTTGAATTTTGAATGCTCTTCTTCCCCATAGACACCAGAGGATCATGAGGGAGAGACAGGGATCAAGTCTAAGGAAGCCCGCAAATACATCTTCAACTGTCTGGATGATATGGCACAAGTAAGCTCACACTGACATGCAGGACTATCAGTACCATAACACCATCACTGTACCAGGATGCTTTAATATTGTATGATCTCCCTGTTTGAGTCCAGTGTGTACTGATGTATTTTAGTTTTAAACAAGAATATTTGACCCTTTTGTAAATACCCAGTTTCCTCTGCCATCATTTACCATCATGTGCTGACCCCTCCATCATGGCGGAAATGCCATAGGCCAGAGAGTACCTTTACTGCTGGCCGCTTCTCTTTACCAGCAGGTGGCAGATGTCTATGCCAAGAGCAGTGTCTGTGGTGGGGATATGATATTTGGTTCCTGCAGCATCATTTGTTATGACTTGTTGTAAATATGACTTGACTTGATTTATCTGTCTTTAATTTGTCTGGGATTTTTCCCATTGACAGCTTCAGAAAATTAAAAATAAGAATGAATTACAACTTAAAATTACTGTATCATAAACCAGTAGCAATTTAACATTGATGTTAATGTTACTCACTGCATCTTTAGAAACAGGGCTCCCATATGCATGTCACAGTAACTGTGTAGCAATGTTGGTGGTAGTCTGCTTTAAGGCAATTTTGGAAGTTCCGCACACAACGGCACGTTACTTAAGATTTCCTTATGACCTAATTTGTAGATTTGACACACCGAGGCAAGGGGAGTCACACAGCTTTTAGCATTGGGTGCAACTGATAATAGTTTTTGGGCTGTTGTTTTCCAGTGTATACTGTTGGGTCATTTTTCTGATTTAATCAGCATTTTTGTTTCCCCTGCTAATAAATAATCCTGAGCTGTTGAATCATTACTGGTTTCCACATATTGTCATGGCTGTGACACTGTTTTGTCTACTTAGTCAGTAACTTCCCAAAACAATATTTCCATGCTTATTAAAATTAAAGTGAGCACCTTTTAATATCCCCATTACGGCCTGAGAAACAGGACACTGACTGAAATGGACATTATCATAGTCACCTAGTAAATTAGAACTTGAAAGACATTATGATGGTTTCTGCATTTTAGAACTGCAAAAGCCCCTTTCTGACCGAATTCTAGTGCTTCTCAGATGTGAATAAAATGCACAGAAATCAGATTTTTATTTTCTGTTATCATTCTTAAGACCTTGGCCTTTAATGTGAACGGACCTTGATCAGTTGGACATTAAATGGTTCGTACCTGTGCAAAAAAAATCCACAATCCACTTGTCTTCTGGAACGATAGAGGTTACCCCAAAACCAGACATTGTTACATAAACCTACCATTTAGCTTTACCCGTCTTATATTTCCCTGTTAAACGGTTTTCCCTGCAAATAGATCAAAGTTATTGGTGATTAAATCCTTTGGCCCCATAGCTGTCAAACTTCCCCTGGTCTTACCAGTGCAATTTACAATTTACCAGCAATGATGCAAGCCACAGCTTAGGATTTTCCCCAAAACAGCTTGTGTCACTATGGGTCATAGGATTTACCATGATCTAATTTCCCATAACCCCCGAATAAATTAATGGATATGAGATGATGTGTAGATGATTAGCCTGCACGTGAGCTCAGAGGATCTTGCGGCTATAGCACAAGATTGTCTTTCAGACCAGGCCCTCTGACATTGTTTTCTGTGGCTTTAAACTACACTGAGCCATAGCTTACGTAGAAGCCTTAAGCCCTGTGGTCTGCGCTGCAGAGCGTGTGACGAGCGCTCCCCAGGGTCACCCAGACAGATGGGGTCAGCCCAAGCTTCCATTAAAACCTAGAATGTTGATGTTATAAGGTGATTCAGGATCTGGTCTGGATAAATGAGTAGTGAGCTGTATGAACAGGGTGCTTGGTTTGTATTAGGGGTGATTGCTGAAGCCCTAAATACTGGGATGATTGCCCAGGAAGTGAAGCAGCTCAGGCTGCTCTGTGTCCAAAGAATGACAGGAAATACAGGGATACTTTGTGTAAGGGACATCTGTTATGAGAACATTACTCATAACGCTACAGGACTACAGAAGAAGCATTTAGTGATGTCTGTTTTTGCCTCTTTAAACTAGTTGTTAAAAGGGGTATTTAGAGGGCAAGACAAATTAAGAGCAGAATGTTCTGTTCAGAAAGACAAGGAACGACTTATGTACGAGATTTTGTTTCAATTTTTTTTAAGACATTGAGGTTTTGACTCAGACATGACTGATTGTGACAGGGGACAGTTTTTTCTCAAGTATTGCTTGTATCATCTGAAATGTGCATATTGCTCTGTCGTAATTTCTCTCCCTTGTACGTGTCTCTTTCCAAAGTCATTTCGTTCCCTTACAAAGGACAGCCTGATTATTTTTCAGCATGTGCTGAAGAGTGTTCCTTTATCATGATGTAGCTTGATAGGAAGGAAGACAAGAGTGAAAGAGCTCGCATAAGAAAGAGCAAGGGGAATCAGATTTGCGTCGGTGACCGGCGGTTCATCAGATAGCCCCAGAGGGAGTGGGCCATAGATAAATCACAGTGCTTCAAGAAAAATGGGCCTGCTATCTCTATCTAAGAGATTCCCAATGAACTTGCTTGTTCCAGCCCCTCTGCTTGAGCCAGTCACTGCTCTTCTTTAGTGCTCGGATGAGCCGCTTTTCCATTCAAACCAGAATCTTACTTATTTATACACACACACTGGCTCAGCACAAAAGACATTCCTCGTTGGATAATAAACAAGAATTCTTAACCTTTTTAATTGGAAATGACTGATGAAACAGTGTTGGTGACAAGATGCAATGTTTTAATTAGTTGAATTATGTATTTTGTGTATATGTTGACCCTTTCAGGCTGATTCGGATCATAGCTCTGGCGCCAGACACATTCCAGAGTCTCTGTGAAGAGTTGTTAATAAGAATGCAAATATTTGGCAAATATTTAGAAATGTTACAGAGGTGCAAGGTTACTAGTACTTTTACTAAGAGCCAGTGACAGGTTGATTATGTGGTGGTGTGTTTGGCTCCCATGGGGTCAAATTCCTGCATCTTTTTGAAAATGGGGGGCTGGGACTGCTCAATAAATTCCATCACTTTGTCTCTGCAAATTTTTCTGTGAAGAACATTTTGTTAAACATGACATCTTGAAAGCATTCTTTTGACGAAGCACATTTTTTGCAGTATAAAGGTATTTGTAGCTTTCCAGCACAAAAAAATAGATTCAAGTTATTTTACAGTGAAGGCAGAAAATATGCTTGGATATTTTGGATATCAAGGAACTTGTGTTTGAAGAGAACAATGTGCAGCTACGGTTCAGTTAACACTTAACATCTGGCTGTGTGACGAGTTGAATATGAAATTTTGTCTTTGATGTTCAGCTCAGTCCTTTCTCACATGCAGGTGAACGTGAGCACAGAGCTGGAGGGCAGTGACATGCTGGCTGAGAAGGCAGACCGGAGAGAGTTCATCGACCTGCTGACCAAGATGCTGACCATCGATGCGGATAAGAGGATCACGCCCATTGAGACTCTCAGCCATCCCTTTGTTACCATGACCCACCTGCTGGACTTCCCCCATAGCACACAGTAAGCATCTGACTGTGACTGCACACCCATACCTATACTGAGAGCCATTCCATTCTGTTCAGCTCACATTCCTTTTTTTTCGTTGTCATATTGCATTAGGCTCGGTTTCAAATTTGAAAAACGATTTATATATAAATGACAGATTAAATTCTGGTGATTTTGTCCTGAGAGAAATACAATGTGATAACATGACAAAATATATTAATTTTTTTTTACAGATTTTGTTAGATTCAATTTTGCAGAGCACAAGTCTGTAGTACAGGTGTGCGCCATTTATCAGCCATCCGATCGGTGTCTGTTTGCTTTTACAATCGAGGTCTTTATAAATTATAATGAATTAGATAAAGACAATAAAAACAATAAAAATTGGTCTTCACTCAGGACGTTGTGGCCAGCTGGTCATCCAGTTAACGCTGCAGTATCGCATCCAGTATCGCTGTGTGTGTGTGTGTGTGTGTGTGTGTGTGTGTGTGTGCATGTGTACGTGTACGTGTACGCCTGTGTGCTTGTTAGCTCACATTTAAAATAGTGACTGTTGTAACGCAATGCGTTTAGAGACTTTTTGTTTGTGTTAATGCTTTTCTGCTGCTTATTTGTAACAAACTGTAAATGCTACTATATGTGCATGTCCTATTGTAAGTAGTATACCTTTGTTTGTACCCGCACTACCTGTATACCTATACATTATAACAATCTAAACTGCATCACATTCACATTGTTGAGCCTTTTTTTCATGGCTTTTCTTCCGTGTTGTTTGTAATACTGTGGAATTTTGGCTCTTTCAAACAAAAGTATTAGGTCCATCTTACATTCTCTTAAGTGTTATGACTTTCCCCTACACAGGGTTATACCAGTATGGTACTGTATTTTTGTAGTTATTGTGAATCAGCATAAATTAGGAATGCATTGGCATTAGGGATTCTGCGTGTATAGTTTATGCATTATCTCTGACACATTTAATATTGTTTGCACACAGTTTTATATTATTTATATTTCTTTAGATTTAAAATTTATATATATTGCTATATTGTTATATTGTTTATTGGCTAGTAACACTCTAATTCAGCAGGCAATCTGGTATGTAATTACCAAAGTTACTGCCTCTTTGGTTGGGCATTAAGTAAAATTTCTAAAAGAGTAAAAGTGTTTTTTATATATGAAGATATAATAACAATATATGAACTGTCTTGTAGTAAACGTGCTTTACTAGTGCAGAATAGTGTGGTCTGGGTAACTGGGACATGATGCTTAGGTATGGTCTGATGTTGTTATGTGGTGTACAGGCTCAGTAGAACAATAATACCATTTTTATGCTTGCAGTGTCAAATCCTGCTTCCAGAACATGGAGATCTGTAAGCGTCGGGTCAACATGTATGACGCTGTCAACCAGAGCAAGACTCCGTTCATAACCCATGTGGCCCCTAGCACTTCTACCAACCTCACCATGACATTCAACAATCAGCTCAACACTGTGCATAGCCAGGTCAGTGTCAGTGTCGCTCATACATTTGCATTGTTTTTTTGTTCTTCTCCAATGCATATTTTGGAACCTGTCGTATTTGGTAATGCCCATGCTGATCCAACAGTTGCGAGAGTATGAATATGATTTTTAATACACACAACGGCCACTTTATTATACATACCATGCTAGTACCGGGTTGGACCCTCCTTGGCCATCAGAAATGCATTAATTCAAGGTATAGATCGGTATAGGTGTTGGAAACATTCCTCCGAGATTTTGTTTTATGTTGACATGAGAGCATCACACAGTTGCTGCAGATTTGCCAGCTGCACATCCATGATGCAAGTCTCTGTCTTCACCACATTCTAAAGGTCCTGTATTGGATTTAGATTTGGTGACTGTGGGCGCCATTTGTGTACAGTGACAATGACTCACTGTCATGTTGAGATGAGTTTAGCTTTTGTGACATGCCACATTATCCTACTGGAAGCAGCCATCAGACTGTGGTCATAAAGGGATTTACATTTACATTTACATTTCCAGCATTTAGCAGACGCCCTTATCCAGATCGACTTACAACTTATACAATCTTACAATTCAAGCAATTGTGGGTTAAGGTTCTTGCCTTTTGGTCCAGAGTCCAGTACCTTAACCACTAGTCTACCACAGCCCCAAGGGATGGACCTGGTCAGCTGTAATACGCATGTAGACTTTGGAAATTAAACAATGCTAATTTGGCATTAAAGGGCCCAAAATATGCCAAGAAAATATCCCCCACACCATTACACCACCACCTCCAGTATGAATGGTTGATAGGTTGATAAATGATAGAATGGATTTTTATATTGTTTAAATTTAGACCCATCAGAATGACACAGCAGAAATTGAGACTCTTGAGACAAGGAAACGCTTTTCCAATTTTCTACTGTCCAATTTCGATAAAAATTGTAGTCTCAGTTACCTGTTCTTATCTGACAGTAATAGTATTGTGGTATTTAGCTACTGTAGTCCACCTGCTTTAAAACTCAGTGTTGTGCATTCGGAGATGCTCTTTTGCATTCCATGTGAAAAAAGTGTACTTCAGTTATATTTAAATAGTATTTAAGTTATGTTTTTTGGAGTGTCTAATTTGTACTTAGACGTAGTAGAAGTTATATATTTTCTACTTAGTATTGTAATTTGTAAAGACTACACCTTCTCCTATGGAAGTCAATTTAAAGATTGTAGTCCAAGTGATTTTGGTGCATCCCAAATTTGACCAAATGTAAAAAACAAGATTTACAGTACATCAAAAAGTGACAAAACAGCAACAGTGTTTTGGAAGTATGTATGCCATCTTCCAGGGCAGCACAGTGGTTCGGTGGGTAGCACCGCATGCCTCACAACAACAAGGGTGGTGCAGTCTGCATGTCTTCTTAGTGTCTGCGTGGGTTTACTCTGGGTACTCAACTGCACGCCGGTCCCAAGCCCGGATAAATGGGGAGGGGTGGAGAAAGCAATGGCAAACTACTCCACTATCCTGCCGAAATACTTCATCGATCGCATTGATGAAGGACAGAAATGTGTGAAGATCCATGATCCATCAAGTGACCGAGAGTCGGCTGCGACTGTACGGTTAATCCCATCCCCATGCAATCTTCGAACACAACCTCAGGTTACTGTGAGAGAAAACCAGGTCCTCTGGTGCCTCAGCGTTCCTCGGGTTAGGGAGTAGTTGCCACATGACACAGACCAGGGATGTCCCCCTGGGACTGATCACAAGAGTCTATATGCCTGAGTCTAAAAGACATACTACTTATTATTATACTTACAATACTTATTTAATTGAGTGGGGTCAAATGATGTGGGATGTAAGGTATCAAGATCACAAGGATGTATACTAGAGATGAAATGTCTGTTATTTATGCCTAATTTATTCCAGCTTTCTGTTTCCAGCCAGTGTCCATAAACATCAATGTTATAGATTTATTAAAGGTCTAATGATGCCCATACACTGGCTTGTGTGCCTTGTGTCAAGCAGTGAAACACTGACGTTGAAAATCTCATTATTTTCCCAAACGTGACAGTAGCCTTCGTGATTAAAATAATAGTGTATGTAATATGTATGGCTTCAACCCTGAAGCATTCAGCTACAGTGTGCTGAATAAACACCTAACAGCCCATACATCCTGCTTGTCTTGCTTTTTTCCTCACCGTTATGGATTAAACGGGCGGTTGTGCACTGCTTCTTAATTCATTCATGTCTGCATGGTGTGTTTGTCAAACTGCTGATGCAAGGCCGAGACAGATCCACTTAATATCTACTTTCTGAGTTTCTGTTAAGTGATACTTCCTCATCTTGCTCTATCAGCTAGCTACTGTCCAGCTAGCGGCAACGCGAGTGGACACCGAAGCTTCGTGCTGTACGTGGCCATGAGCGGGCAGGGCTCAGGCTTGATTCGGATTGTATTAGCAAGCTGTGGATGAAGTGTTTATTTTGTTTGATGGATGCCACAGTGGCGTATTGATTAACTCTCTCCCCTGGTGCTCGTCGGGCACGCTAAACAGAGAAAATGAAAAATGAAACGTGCCGCTCAGAATTTTCCCCATGCAGGCTCTAATGAAAAGCCTGTAATTACTAGCAGTGGCATGAAATGAAACAGGATTGCCTCAACACTAAATGAAAGTAAATAAGGCCACCCTTCATTAAAATAACAGGGCTTGAAGAAGGAAATGTTGATCAAGGACATAGACGGCCCTTAGATGTTGCTTGTTTCATTCCGCCCGCTTTCCT
This sequence comes from Parotocinclus spilosoma, assembly GCA_033117975.1. Lineage (NCBI taxonomy): Eukaryota > Metazoa > Chordata > Actinopteri > Siluriformes > Loricariidae > Parotocinclus > Parotocinclus spilosoma. Next base: position 1,902,125 of record JAVSBV010000103.1, read on the forward strand.
TCTTTGTGGATTATGTTGTAAGCAATACATGTGAATTGACAGCCGCTGGAGTAATATTCAAACCAGATGGCACAAGCATTCTCTCCCTTCTAATTACTGTTTAAAGCCTGATCGTTGTTTCTTCCTGATTGTAACCTCTGTGTAGTCTTTCCTTAATCGTTGTGACTGTGACCAGACTTTGTTTTGGCACTCTTGACGATGTTTGATACTGACCTAGTACTAATGAGTGAGCTTGCTTTTTTTGTTGCAGGAGATCAAAAACACACTACATGCTACACTACAGTACAACAACTAAATTATAGAATAAAAGGCTTATGGATCAGGTGGGAAAAAGCACTAGAGTGTTTTAGGGCATATTGAGGTGCAGATTTCTGGGGCTATGTTTAATTACAGTGTAGCATGGAGAGAAATTACTATCTGCTTTTAATGAGACAGCATACATTCAACGAGCAGGAGTTGATTGACCCGCTTGCTTCTTTCATCTTGGACCCCTGTTGGGTAGTGGTTGATAAGCCGTTTTACAGCGCTGATTAAGTGTTAGGCCACCATTAGATTAATTATACCACTGGTTTTAGCTTGACCATATATAATTATTTTTATATAATTATATATGGTCAAGCTATTGTTATATCATTTATATTTCTCAACACTTTATATAATACACCCAGAAAATCCAGACAGTGTGTATGCAGTATTAAACACTAAAAAGAAAATCAGAAGAAAACAGCTTCTGTAAGCTACAGTGGCAAATATTTAGGCTGAGAGTGCAATTGGTTCCTTTCTGTGGCTACAAGGCGTTGCTTTCTCCTGTATTGAAATGACACTAGCCATTCTCCAGGCACACACTTGATTAAATCCAAGACCGTTGATCTAGCTGCCCGATGACATTGCAAGAAATACTGTTCAAAAAGAGCAGATGGCTGGCATCACGTCTTGCCGAACTCATGTTAGCCATGTTGTCATTAAAACATTTTAAGACATCCTGCCTCTCTGCTCCACTGATGATGGCCCCTATTTCTCCTATTTATCAGTGCTTTTTTATCATTTATGAGTTTATACTTTTGTATCACCTCCCTCATTGTTGCTCCACCCCATCTCCTTCCACTCCTCATGCTTTTGTTTGTCTGTCTTTGTTTCTTTGTTTCTTGATTCCATCGGTTCCTTTAGGCCACCAACCTGGCTCCCTCCACCAGTGCCACCCTTTCCCTTGCCAATCCCGATGTCTCCATACTAAACTTCCAATCTGCACTCTACCAGCCTTCCGCAGCTCCCATGGCTGCTGTGGCACCCAGGACCATGCCCCTGCAGCCGGGCGCCCCTCAGCTCTGCGCCACTCGACCTGACCCCTTTCAGCAAGCACTCATTGTCTGCCCGCCATCCTTTCAAGGTGAGGGATAAGTGCAAGTCTGATAAGAATCGGATTTATATTAAACATTTCTTGATATTTTGATTCAGAGTACATAATACAAGTGATTACCATTATAAATATTTATAGAGTGGTAAAAAACAGTAATAATGGTACCCGGTAATGGACTTACTTGCTGGTTGTTTGAATCTCTGTGAAGAAGGATTATTCCTGCACCGGGATCATGACCCATAACACACCTCAGTAACACAGATCAATATGTTCTGACTATCATTGACTTTCCTCCACAGTCAACTGACCTAAACCGCATCAAGCATTTATTGGGGCACTTCAAGACAAACAAAATAAAGCATTCAGTAACATCACAAGATGCTTATTGGAATATTGTGAAATCATGCTAGAAACATGGATCGTCAGATTTTGTCATGCTGGCTCTAATACACACTGTCATTACAGCAAAAGTACACTTAGTGAAAACAGTGAAAGGGGAACATACAAAATAATTATACAGGGGGAATCGAAAGCCACAACCCCTTTGAGAGGAACCCTATCTTTTAAGACTGGAACAAGGCTGCCATCTTGAAAGCTGCCATATTGGATTAAGGGCAGGTTTTTCCAAAAAGGTGGTCATGTACAATATCAAAAAAGACCATAATTGTCTCTGAAATCGAAATGCCACAATCAGATGTTCAATATCTCTTGTGGTTAATTATCAACACAGAAATATCTAAACTTGAAAATGGAATTGACAATTCAACCGGCAACCAAAAAGCCCACTAATTTCACACAACATTGTTTCCTCCCTCATAGCCAAATATTGAGAAACCAGGACTGTGGTCATCCAAAGATCTCTATAGATGAAGAAACCTCAACAATGGTTTTGACAGCCTTTGCACAAACTGTCATGTGTGGCTTTACAAACATTTGTGATAGAATGGAGCTCACAGAAGTTGTGTGGTACTCTAATAGGATCTCACCATTGCAACTAATCCGTTTCTGAAATTCTCCTTGATATTCCACAATCTTCTCTAAGTGGTATTACTGAAAACTCAAGACATCTACAGCAAATTGGCCACACAATGACAGGCATGGTTGAGTAAGTTGGAATGGAAGATCTTGACTGGTATTAAAATAAAACTAATATTGGTCCAACATCGGTGTCTGAACTCACAAATGCTCTTCTAGATGAATGAATACAAATTAGCACAGGCCACAAAACAGTGTTGTAGAAAGCCTTGCCAGAACAGTGGAAACGGTTATAGCTGCAAGAGAGAACCAACTCCATATAAATGTCTATGGATTTGAAATGGAATCTCATTAAAGCACCTGGGGGTGCAGGTACCTATACCTTTGTCCATGTAGTGTATCAATTGTGCCATGTTAAATGAAAGGATTGCTCATATAGTTGATGACAGTTATCCTGACTGTGGTGTGTCCTCAGGGTTACAGGCATCCCCCTCCAAACACAGCGGCTACTCGGTGCGGATGGATAACGCTGTTCCCATAGTGACTCAGGCCCCCGGGGGTCAACCCCTGCAGATACAGCCTGGCCTTCTTACACAGGTACAACAAATTTTTCTTCACTGTGGCAGAGAACCGTGTTTCCCAAAGTAATTATACCCATCTGTCGCCCCAAGTGCACAGCTTTTGGCTACAGAAAAGGGCAATTAGCATGGCTTATTTGTTTTTATGGAAGCATAATTTACCCTACTTTGACAAAGTCCTTCTTATTTTGGTCATATTATCATGCATATGTCAAAGGAACTGGTTCCAGTTTCCTTTATCAGGCAGGATTGTGCCTCCATGGAAAGTATTGTGTTTTCTTCCCTGGGTTTGGAGCTAGTCATGGTCTGATGAGTATGACAGAGGCTGACTTGCAGAGAGATATATGGACACAGACTGTTTTTTTCACTCTCAAGAGCCATAAGGCAGGACTTCAAGTAGTCTGATGTTGTTTTGGCTCATTCTTCAGAATCATTCAGTAGGACAGATATTTCCCAACAGTTAAAATCCGACTTTAGATAGGCCTTCGTTAGAGACAGGATGTTTATCTTACTCAGTTGATGGACTTACATTTTACATAGGCAAAACACTGTCTAGATTCTTGTTTACTAATTTTAAGGTGAAGTGCTTTCTTTTTCCAAACCTGTTTGTCTAAATGTCTGTGTTATTGCCTTGTCTGTATGCGTTAAGAGGGAAAAAGCTGTTCCAATAAGCGCCCTGAGCCTTTATCTGGATCAGGAATGCAGAAAATTCAGGAACAATTGGGGAGGGACAGCTAAAGCACTTAGAGCCTTTGGGGGTGACAAAAGGCTTTCATCCAGCGAGGGGGGAACGGCAGCAATGTCTGGGTAAAAGGGGTGTGTAGAAGATGCCTCTGCATGAAAAAAGTACCCTTATCTTTGCTGGCATTCCAGAAAGGACCATTATACATCCCAGCCCAATATAAGAGAAGGGAGGAACTCCATGTCCACTGAATGTAGAAAAAGGCCTGCAAGAACATACTGTTTAATATAGGGATACATAATTGTGCCCGTATGCTCATAAAAGAATGGAGAGTAATCAGCATAAAGTCATTAAGCCTAGTCAAAAGTCAGACAAAAAAAAAGCTGAAGTAAAACAAATTCCGAGTGTTCTGGGAGATTATTGCCAGGGTAACTAAAAACCCTGTTTAATGCTTTTTAGCTTGGGATAAACCACCAAAGCCTATCCTCTAATCTCAAACTTTACATCACAGAAAACACTTCCCAGCAACAGCTAATAAAATGTGGTAAATATCCAGGTAGTTCAGACCCTCCAGCATAAAGCCTTAAGAATGATCCAGTAAAACCTGAGCAGATTGGAAGCCATGTAGAACAGAACACGTAACAGTGATAAACTAATAGGCAAACACAACGGAGCCCTCCTCTTTACCCAAGACCCTTGTCATGTCTGTTTCGTCTCTGAGCTTAATCATAATGGTCCCCTCCCATTCGCGGTGAGCACCCCTTTGTGTGCGGCCAGTGCCACAGCTCATGCCGAAGGAACCATAAAATAGATGTGTGAGTGGTATTGAAGGAACAATTCATTAGTTGTACATTAAACCGCTAATCAGAAGAGCTGCATTAAGCTATTAGAGTTGCAGGCACTCCTCTACTAGCCGTGTCTTTGGGCAAATTACGTCTGGCACTCCCTGCACACCACGCCAGCCATATAAAGCAGCTCCTCACAAAGCCACTGAATGGGGGCCTCTGAATTTAATTAAATCCTGAGCTGATTTGGAAAATGTCGAAGCCATCAACATACTGCCTGGGAGATGTTACATATCTTTATTAAGGCAAGGTCTTATCTTTTCTATGAGATAGAAGTCAAGCCTGTGCTTGTTTTTTCAAGGTTTTATCGCAAATCTGTGCGATATCTGTGCCAAGGAATGAGATGAAAGAGTCCAAAGTTAAAATGAAAGTTAGAGAACGCTCTTGTTATTCAACGGTGGCTTTTTGTCCTTTGAAAAACTGCATTTCCCTAAAAAATGGTTCATTTTTGCATAGCCATTTTCTTCAAAATCACATTAGAGAAAAAAGGCAATAGATAAATGAGATGTGTTTCGTCTCTTTATGCTATGTGTGTTTTTTTTTATCTTGATATAACCATATTGCTTTGATGGATTAATGAGAAATCAGACCACAGTTTTTGTTGCTCCCTTAGTCACTGCATAAACATTGCAACCAAAGGGGGAAGTTTGACCTGTTTGGTGGCTCTCTGGCACAATTTGGCATAGATACAAATATTTGTTAGCGGTCACAGCTGCAAATAGCTTTGTCCTTCCCCCTTATTTAAGCTATGTGGGTGTTTTAATGTGTTTGTTTTGTTGTTCTGTCCTTTTCATACCACCTGCCGGGCAAACTGTAACTTAAAACTATAAATCTAACGTGCTCTTCTCTCTCCTTTTGTTTCTACATCTCTATCTATCTCTATTACAGCAAGCCTGGCCTTCAGGTACCCAACAGATCCTCCTGCCGCCAGCGTGGCAGCAGCTCACCCATACCTCTGTACAGCATGCTGCTGTCATTCCAGAGTCCATCAGCAGCTCTCAGCCTCTAAGCAACTGGAGGTAAATCCAGCCTTGTGTACAGTGTATGGACATAAGTATTATGAAGCAACTCTTAATCACTGAAATGAGGTGTTTAATTCAGTCCTATTGCCAGAGATCAAACATCTACATGCAGTATGGATCATTCTAATAAACTAAACTGTAATAGGACGCCACTATTGCAACCAGGTCGTTTGTGAAAATTATTTCCTTCTAGATATTCCACGATTAACTGTAAGGGGTATTATTGGAAAGTGGAAATGTTAAGAAAGCACAGTAAGTGGTGAAAAGTATGCCCCATTAGACTCTGGGGCAAAGGAATCTCCTTGAAAAAAAAAGTTTTTTTCCTACCAATTTCAGGGAGTTTTTCCTTGCCACTGTCGCCCTAGGCTTGCTCAACTTGGGATTGGCCTTTTGAGCTAATATAAGATTGTGAAGCTGCTTTGAGACAATGCACCATTGTAAAAAGCGCTATATAAATAAAATTGAATTGAATTGAATGAAAACGATCTTGGAGTCACAAATCAGGCTTTTCTATCTGACAGTCTGATGGATGAATCTGGGTCTGGCAAATGCCAGGTGACCAGTACACTTCCATAACTGTGCCAGCTGTAAAGGTTGGTGAAGGAGAGTTTTATTTCAGGGTTGGCCTAGGACCCTTAGTTCAAGTTTCAAGTTTTAGTTAGTTAGTCCAACTATGTGGGAACAACAAAATGCAAGTTCCTTATAGGTTAAAAGGTTATGTGAGTTTGTTGTGGAAGACCATGACTTGCTCACACAGAGCCCAGGACTCTACCCTACCAAATACCTTTGGAATGACCTAGAACGGAGATTGCAAGCAACACCAGTGTCTGGCCTCACAAATACTCTTCTGGATGAACTTCCACAGACACAGTTCTAAATGTTATAGAAAGCTTTTCTAGAAGAGTGACAGCTGTTAAAGCTACTATGGGGGCAACTCCATATAAATGCCTGTTTATTTAGAATGGAGTGTTATAAAAGCTTCTGTAGGTGTAATATGTAGGCATCCCAATATGGTCCATATGAGAAGGACATATCACTGTAACTCATTACTTAACAAGCTGGATATCACTCGAAACCTTTAAAAATAGCTTTTTAAAACTCTTAGGAAAAGCATTGTATTTTCTGAGCATGATGAACGACAAAGTTGAGCAAAGCTTGTGTACTCAGCCTACCAGCTGGATTTGTCGATGAATTATGCAGCCATATCGAAGTAGTTGCATTTTGAATCTTGTAGTCAAAGATCAGGTCGTATTATGTTCGCTACCCATAGACACTTAGTTTTGGATGTTGCTGTAAGACTGACCGGACAGGACTGGCCAGTGTTTCTCAGTACAGCAAAGTCACAGAGTTATACCGAAGTATAACAGGAAGGTTTCAAGTTGCTTTGTGGGCTGCAGGCATGGGCAGAGGTGTGTTTGCTGATGTCAGGAGAACAGGAGATGCAAGCCTTCAGCCCAGCCCTGATGGCTCTATTGTCTGCAGTGAGTGTCTCACTCACACTGCAGTCAGAGATCTCTCCTCTGAGAACCATCGAGCAGCTGTCAGTCTGTACAATATCAAATAAGCCACTGCTGCCATCTACTGGTGAATTTTCATACAAAATGTTGTCGTTAGCATTCTTTAGACATTGTCTTTCCCCCAAAGCATTTACAATATAGTAGTCACTGCTGTTAAAAATGTATTTAATTAATTTATTTATTAAGGCAGGGTCAAATTTAGGAAATAAAAGGACCATCCTCAACATAAACACAACATATAAAGAAGCTAAAAGGAAGCTAATTGAGCATGACAGCATTCAGATTAAATCTCAGGGGGTGTTTGTTGTTAGACAAATATTTTTTGCCTAGTGAAATTAAGCTAGATTTTTCAGTTAGAGGTTATATAAATTGTCGTGTTAATAGTTCCGTAATATGCAAGTATGTGCCATTTAACTTTTGCATTTTGGTTTATGAAACAGGATATTTGTCCTAAATGGACACTGACCAGACATTACCCTAGTCACACAACATTATTTTCCCTTTATATTGTGTTAAAAGTGTATATAATTGATTGGCTGGAAGTGAAGATTGATTGGTTGGAAATTAATTCATAAATGAACTAAAATGAAGCATTTAACTACAGCTGCAAATGAACATATGCAAAGGAATAGCTGACCGGCTGAATAGCTGATTAAATGAAAAAGGTGGCCATTTAAAAAACATATAAGTACTGACTAAATCAAAGCAATTTTGCTCTTATTTCTTCCAGAAACTCCCATCCCCATGGCAGCCATTACAATCCCATCATGCAGCAGCCAGCGTTGATCGCTGGTCACATGTCCCTGCCATCTCAGCAGCCCTTGAATGTGGGTGTGGCTCATGTTATGAGACAGCCATCAAACAATAACAGCACCTCCTCCAAAAAGAATAAGCAACACCAGATGAACAACAGGTCAGTCAGTGACTTACATTGATAGCTTTTTTTCCATCGATATGTAATTGAAACCTTGTGCGAAAGATAAAGTTTAAACTCCTTCATGTTTCATTTTAGGAACTTGTCAGGATTCGAGGTATCATCCACCTCCCAGGCAGTGTTGTCCCCTCAGCGCTCCAAGCGTGTAAAAGAGAACACCCCACCACGATGCGCTGTGGTACAGAACGGCCCTTCGGCACCCTGCGCCCCTCCCCAGGCTTGTACTGTGGGAGGAGGAGGATGGGGAGACGAGCAGGCCTCCAGCACAACGCGAGACCATCACACACAACACAACCAACACGCTCAACACAACCCTCCTCGCCACACCATCGTCATTCCAGACACCCCAAGCCCAGCTGTCAGCATCATCACCATCAGCAGCGATACAGATGAGGAGGATGAGCACAAGCAGCCCAGCAACACCAGGTCAGCAGAGAAGGAAATGTGCATTAACCAGATCCTATTGCTATATATATATATATATATAGCATATATAGCATATATATTGGACAATGAAACTGAAACACCTGTCATTTTAGTGTGGGAGGCTAAATTGGACCAGCCTGGTGGCCAATCTTCATTAATTGCACATTGCACCAGTAAGAGCAGAGTGTGAATGTTTAATTAGCAGGGTAAGAGCACAGTTTTGCTTAAAATCTTGCAATGCACACAACATTATGGGTGACATACCAGAGTTCAAAAGAGGACAAGTTGCTGGTGCACGTCTTGCTGGTGCATCTGTGACTGAGACAGCAAGTCTTTGTGATGTATCAAGAGCCACGGTATCCAGGGTAATGTCAGAATAGCACCAAGAACGACGAACCACATCCAACAGGATTAACTGTGGATGCAAGAGGAAGCTGTCTGAAAGGGATGTTCACGTGCTAATCATGGGCCGGGCTGCTATAGCCAAACCTTTGTCTAAAACCAGGTGTTTCAGTTTCATTGTGTAACCCCTGTATATCACTCATACACAGGGCAAATGACCAGGTCAGTCCAAAAGTGACCAGTAAGTTGTATAGTTTTTAATATAAACCAGCATGGCTATTTTTAGCACCCCAAAAACTTCAAGAAATTCTGCTCTTCCCTTTTAGGGGAATTAATGCAAATGCACAGACTGGCCGAAGTACAAAAACATCTTATAGCAGCCTATCATGCCTATGTTTACTAGAAAAAGGGGTGTGTGTGTGTGCAGGCTCTGAAATGTCTCCGATTTGCATATTTATAGAATTTGGTTTCTGTGATGAGGTTAAAAACTTCCTTGCTTATCTTTTCTCTCTATTGTATAAACTAAGACAAGCAATTAATCATGATGAATAATAATGGATACTGATTACAAGAAACCGATTATGAAAGTGTACGTTACCTTAGGGCCAGGCTTGTTATTAGGGAAACTGCATGTAGGCTTGAAGATAAATTTGTAACATAAAAGTGCTGAACTTCTCTAATTACATTGCCTCTGATCATTCCACAGCACATCACCCAAGCAGCGCAAGAACGTCATCAGCTGTGTTACGGTCCATGATTCACCAGACTCCGACTCCAGCAATAACAGCCCTTACGCTGTCGAGTCTCGGACCAATGGCCCCAACGCTAACAACTACGACTCTAAGACCACAGTATTGGACAACTACAGCAACGGAAACCCCCGCACCATCATTATTCCTCCTCTAAAGAGCCAGACAGGGGATAACCTGAGCGAGTGTGACCGGCTTTTGCCTGGTGAGACACAGAGAGGTATTTATGTGTTTGCAATAAGCAGACATTATCAGATAGGTAATGGCCATTCTAGATCATTTTGTAATAAAGTCTATTGGATTGTACCATTAATTCCTTCCACGACTGTGGTAGCTTAGTGGTTGAAGAACTGGACCATGGACCAGAAGATCCAGGGTTCATATCCCACCTCTGCCAGGCTGACACTTCTTGGTCCAGGGTTCAAAAGCCACCAGATTTTAAATCCCAGTTTTGAGGGACTGTGGTGGCCTAGTGGTTAAGGTACTGGACTATAGACCAGAAGGTCCAGGGTTCAAATCCCACCTCTGCCAGAGTTGGGTCCCTGAGCAATGCCCTTAACCCACAGTTGCTTGGACTGTAAGACTGATTAATTGTAAGTCGCTCTGGATGAGGGCGTCTGCTAAATGAAGTAAATGTAAATGAACAGTACATCTCTAGGATGTTAAGCGACACATACCTGTATTTGTATTTTACTTACGTCTCAAGACTTATCTGACATAATAAAATATCTCTGATCCATACTACAGATTCCATGAACCACCAGAATCCTGCCTACAAATACAAGTCCTCCAATGGAGGACTGACTGCAAACAGTCACTCATCAGGGAATGTTCCTGCAGGCAGCGCATATCGGCAGCAGTGTTCTGGGCCACACCCCTTTCAGCAACAGCCGCTCAATCTAAGCCAGGTTTGAAATAGGGTTGTTTACCTATGCCTTGTGTTTAATATTTGCCTTAGGATTGTGTAGGCAAGTACAGTTTGACATCCATGTAAGTTAATTCGTCAAGCCTTCAGGACAATTAATGTAATGTAATAGAGTGTACACTAGCCATTTTAACACGGTTAGTGTGACCAGTGTAAGCCAGCGTATGAAACACTGCATGTTCTTTTGCAGGCCCAACAGCACATGGCTGTAGAGAGAAACGGTGGGCATCGGCGACAGCAGGCCTATATCACTCCTACCATGGCTGGCCAAGGACCCTACTCCTTCCACCACAACAGTCCCTCCCACAGCAGCAGCATGCACCCGCACCTCACTGCCACTCACTTATCAGGCCAACCCCATCTTTATACGTATACCACCCCTGCTGCCCTGGGTTCCACCGGAACAGTGGCACATCTGGTGGCATCACAGGGATCGACCCACCATGCTGTTCAGCATGCCGGCTACCCACCAGGCATTATGCACCAGGTGCCCGTCAGCATGGGGCACCGTGTGCTGCCCTCACCCACGCTGCACCACGCACAGTACCAGCCCCAGTTCGCCCATCAGACGTACATCAATGCTTCACCCGCTTCCACCGTCTACACTGGATACCCTTTGAGCCCCAACAAGATGAACCAATACCCATACCTCTAGAGCCGAAAACACTGGAACTAAGCCCGACGCTGCCTCCTGTTAATCCCATACAAGAGACTGAGACAAAGAGACATCCTGAAGCCTAAAGGCCCCCAAAACCCCTTTTCCTGTCCCTGCCACTCTTAAACTTGAATATGACGAAGACGCTAATGGAAATAAGAGAAGCACTTTGGGAGGGTGTTTTTGCTTTTATTCTAAGGGCCAGTTTTAGTTTGATCTTAATTTTAAACATATATATATATATATATATATATATATATCTTTTTTTCAGCGTTGTCTGCAGCCAGGTCATGTGGTCATGTCACTGACATTTTGGAAAGGATTGGGAGTTTTGGAAAGCCTTTTATTGTTTTTAACTCATTCACCGACTGACTGTTGACTTGCGGTCGCATCGTTTTAAGGTGAAATACAGATATCTGCTGCTCAACAAAGAAAAATAATGATGGCCTTGAACTTACATCTGGAACATTTTCAAATCACATGCGGTGGTGGGTCCGTGTGTAAGTCTCCAAACAACAGCTAGAGGAGTCGCCTGGAAATATGACAGAGAGTCTAAAGCTGTCTAGTGTATTAATAGAACTCTCTGTTTGTGTTCACAGTTAGAAAACATGTCTTTTGTCATACAGTATGACGTTTAGCTAGGCCCCCTTTTCAAAATATAACAGTCTGCACCCGTTTACTTTATGAAGACCCTTTCTGATACCAATAGATTTTTTTCCCCTCGTCTTTAAACGTGATTGCACAAAGTGGTTGTAATAACATAAGCATGTACAACATAATAGTCTGTGTGTGTATGTGCGGCCATCAGTTCTGTACGGGATATTCCTTCCACCGCACCTTTGTGTGATGGATTTCTCCACGGTCTTATCACGTAGGCTTATCATTAATTCCCTTGTAGTGCCTTACACATACTACAACAGTTTACTTGTCTAAAATCCTCTATCCTACAGAAACTATTTGGAGAGCTAGGCTAATGTTTTATTTTGAACTTCCAGGTCTATCTGTAATTGTAATTTCTAACTATATTACTATACACAAAACCACCACATTCAGTGTTTCCTGTTTAGTGTGCATGAGGTTATTAAAATAAGTTTCTTCCCTTGGGTAATGAACCAAAGTTGCCATGCAGCAAAGTAACATTTGTTTCCATATTATGTAGCGTTTGTTTACTGTATATCATAGCTGTGTGTGTTAGGAACATTGATACCAAACAAGTGGCACTGAGTTTTTGTTTGGCTGTTTTATCATAAAATGAGTTGTATACGATATGAAAACTGAAGCACTACAAAAATTTGATTTGAAAATATTTGTCATGTTTCAAAAGTAATTCTAAAATGAGTTTAAAGATGAAGAATATTATCTGGTACGCACTCTGTATGATGTTTGGATACGGCACATGGGGCGAATTCATGAGAGCTCAGAAGAGCATTGAAGAAGTTGATACAGTAAACCTGGGAGGGTGAGTGAGCGGGTCGATGTAGGGACAAGGTGCTAAAAGATGGCACTGGATAGATTTGAATGGGAATAGTAGGATCAGGGAGAAAGAGGCTAAATAACACATCTTAATGAGAATAGCATGTTGGCTTTGAGCATGTTGGTAGGACCTGGAGGAAGCTGAGGTACAGGAGGCATTGTGTGAATTCATTGTATCTTCCGGTACAAGGGACAACTTTACAGAGTTGAGAAGAGCTGTGGTGTTTTTAAAGTGCTTTAAAGGCTTTGGTTCTTTGTATGAACTGAATCTAATCTCTGCAAATCTCCGTCAAAATCACATTTTGACTTTTCTGCTCATCCTGCTTAAAGGAATCACTTGTGCTAAATCCGGGTTCAACAGAAAGCAACAGACAAGAAGAAATCGTGGGCTATTTATTTTAAACATTTGCCGCTTCAGTTGGAGAATATGGAGTTGTTCGTCAGCCGTTGACTTAATTTCACGAGGACACATGCATGTGGTTTTGTGAATGCATCCCTCTGGTCATGTTGTAGTACTAGCAATTGTACTATTTTTTTTATGTAGGCTTTTAATCATGCCTCAAATATATGGTGTCATTTTAGAGATTGTTTGAAATAGATGACAAAGTTATTTGTTAGTGCAAGCTTCCTTTTATTGTTATTCATTAAGCTGATTTTTGTTTGCATCTGGCAGTCATTAAGTCGTGGTAATGCTAAGTATTCTCGACAGGCTTTCTACCTGTGCAGAAGCAAGCAGTGAATTTTGAGTAGGTACTGACATACCTTGTACCCAAACACTCATCTTTAATTCAGAAGCATAGCTTTGTGTGTGAACATCTGGATTTTCATTGATTTGTTTTTGTTTCGTCTAGTTTAGAAAGTCACTGGCTCCAGCACATTGAGAGGGAGAGTTTTTTTTGTTACATGAACCACATATAACATTCCTGGCTTGAAAAGTCTCTCACTGTACTCGATACATCCTGTCTTCCTTCACATGTGTGTCTGGCCAATCTGGGAATCGGTGGTCATGTAACATATCTAGTTCCTCCCACCAAAGAATTTCAGTGTGTTAATTGTGTAGAATCGTCCATTGACGTTACTGAGATGACCGACAAACAATAGATAAAGAAACACCTGCTAGACAATAGACAAAATGTTACAAATACTATTAAATGGAATACTATTTCATGTTTGAGTACACATTCTAAAAGCATTATGCATCCGTGTGTAAAACTGTGAAGAAATTGTCTCAAGCTGCTCAGTGCTTGTGTTTAGATCCCCTTGTGCTATGTCTGTTAGACAGATAGTTTGTATTTGAAATGATCTGTGGTTCCTAAATGAAGTTAGGGCCTCTTTCCATCTTATATCTTTTTAATTACAGCTTCTATTAAGTCTTATTGTGGTTATGAAGAGAGTCTGTAACCTGGTTAGCAAAAACAAGACAGTGCTCTATTAAGAAATACATCACCAGTAGCATGGCTTTTTTTGAAAATGGTCACTAGCACAAAACAGTGTTAGACTAAAACATCATGCCTATCATATAATTCATTACCTTATAATTCATGTTAATTGTGCCATCTTTTTACTAAAATAATATCATATGTACCTTGTACATACACTGTAAAAAAGATGCAATAAGCCTCGGTTGAATTTGACCTTTAACATGGTTTTAAACATTGATAGAATAATGTTTCTGTTTTACTTAGCTTACCACGTCTGAATTTATGTAATAACTGATATATTCAAAGGCAACTTGCACTACCTTACCCCTTTTAGATTTGGTCTTTTCACGCATTTTATGTCTGGATTGTATCCCAATATGAATTTAACCACCAATCTATTTATTCTTCATATTCAAATGCAGCTCCAGTCAGTCAGATTGAAATAAATAAATTTTATTTTTTTTTATTTGCTTTTCAAATGTCATACAACAGAATAGCAAACTTGTTCAAACCGAGAACCAACTATAAACATACAACAGAAAATAAAAAAATAAATAACACTCGTATCTATTTAATTTGCAATTAAATTTTATTTAATTGCAGGGCTAAACGGCATGCATGACATGTGCTGTGTCATAAACTGCCTATATTTTGGAGAGACATTTATGTAATATGTGGCTACAGTGCAGCCTCAGTGGATGGAAACAGCAATGTAATGCGGCTTGGGGTCAGTCCTGATTGGGGCTTACAATGTGAGTTGAGTGATGCTCTTAAAAAGCCCACCCACTGGGGTGTCCTCCTAGTGCTGGTCCCAAGGCCAGATAACATGGAAAGAGCTGTGTCAGAAAGCCTGTGCCAAATCTAAAATGTGCTGATCCAATGTGACAACCTTTAACAGGAGCTTGTGAAAGAGGAGTTTTTAAAAAATAAATATATGTCTACACTCCATCTCAGACTTCTTCCTGAAGTGGTTTGAGCAATCAGCTCACAATCCGATTCAAACACTTCTTGGTTGCTTGTACGCCTGCATTTTTGTGTGGTTTATTCTTATCTGGTTACAATCCTGTACGCAGGACCTAGTGTAAACAGGGTCTTAGGATTTTAGCAGCAGTGTAAAGGCAGTGACTTTCAAAATGTGTTATGCATTAAATATGGGCGAATATGCATTACAAAAATTGTCATTTTAATGGCGTTTTAATTCTGACTTTAGTCACATAGTTGATATCATTTTGTATTATTATATAAATAATATACTGCCTTCCACTCTACACTCTACACTGGTCAAATTGAAAACGTATTTTAACCCTAGGTTTTTTAGGTCTATTGTAACATCTTTCACTTCAATTACATTAAAGCCAGTACAAGCTGTATGTTCTTCAAAATATTTATATACCAGATACCAGATAAAGCTTCGGTAGCTATGTATGTAGGGCACCACCCATAATGACGTGTTTTTATGGCTTATCTTCGGTTCAACATAGAGATAGCACTCCCACAGTCTTATTTTATTATGTGTTTGTTTTAAACTGCTTTTACTTCAGGGGTCCAAAACAGTAGAGTCATGGGTTTGGCGAGTCGTTGATGTCGCCATGTACAAATGTGCTAAGAGGCCAAATATTACTAGACGGTCATGTTTTGCGCAAATTCTGTGATCGACCTCTAACGCTGTGCGACTAATTCGTGATGTTTTTAAGTTAAATTATTTTCAGATTCTCTGTCAAGTTCATGGACTAAAGCAGAGCTGTCTAAACAGCATGAAAAGAGCTCTGCATTTATTATGAATTCAGTTTACAGGACCATTAAGAAGTTGGGTGTACACTACACAATTTCCTATTCTCCATGCAAAGATAATACAAGAAGAAAGTGCAGATACACAAATTTAACCTGACAATATAACAGTTTTTCACTTGACACAATCATAGTGATGTGTTATGTAGCCATGATGCACTGTAGCTATGTGTACAGGCTTCTATGATTTATGAACAATTTTCTACTTGCACATAAAAAAAAAGCATTTAAATGTAAATGTAATATTTTTCTAATACTTCATGACCTAAGATAACATCAAACCCTGACTCTCATTTTGGTGTCCATTGCCGTATGGTTCTCGATGGTGTATCTCATTGGTTGTTGTCAAAGCTATTCTGTGCTGCAGTATGTCTTTTTATTTAGCTTTCTTGATTGGGGATTTGAAGAAGTGCGAAGTCTCGTTATTTCGATCTGTTAACGTAGCACTATATGTACCCTATACCTTAGACTAATATTATTAAGTATATTATGAGAATGGATATTTTACTGGCTTTACAGAATGTTCAAATGAATATAATATTGATAAGAAGAAGAAAGGTTTAACTCCTAAAAGTTGAGTACTTGCTACTATGCGCTTGTGTTACCATAGTGTGCTTCTCTTAATTTTCGTTGTAGAAAAATTGAGTGAATTTATATTAGGCTTCGACAACTAACAATAGCGGTGTAAATTTATGGAGGACTTTAACAGACATCTGGGCTATAGAAGTTATATAGTTCTTTTCATTGTTCTATTTACTAACTGTAGGGTGAGAAGGGGCTCGCATTGTGGTGAACTATGTTATAGCTTGTTATTCACTGTTACTTTTGATCATTTTTTCGGTCTCCAAGGTGAATTGAGTTATTAATAAGAATTTGTATGCTCACATATGCATATTGTATATGTGTAGAAATGTAATCACACTTTGTCTTGGATTTACATTAAACTGTCAAGTCATGGCATCAAGCTCTCAGATCTTTATTGCTTAGTCTCTTGTTTTACAGCATTTTGTACAATGATTGTAGAGAAATCTGGGTGCATATTGAAACATTAAGATTTGAGAGGTCAGGAGTCCCATATTTTATAACATGTAACGCTGTTATTGGGCACAGTAAATAAATAGACCCAATAAATCAAAACAGTAACTTTTGTCCTCTTGTAGTTTATTGCTTTAATAAAACATGATATAATAACACCAATGTTTAACAAATCATTTCTAATAGTTGGGGCAGCTCCAGAGACCTGGGTCAAAGAGAGGTTGCTGCCTGTGTGGAATGAGTAAGTAATAAAAGTTCATTATTATGAGTCATATTTGCAATATACATTCTTCCAGCACACACTTCAGTTTATACCTGTTCACTCCCAACATTAAAGGAACTGTACAGCTATAAAGGGTTCATTTTTCCATCCTTCACATGGCATAATACTGATATTGATACTGATAGAATTTGCTATGGCTCTGTTTTGTTGACTTTTCTTTAGCAGAGACCTATATCAGCGAGTGACCTATATCGTCTCACCCCCTCGTTATTATAAAATTCCAATACTTGTGAACCCACTGTGGCAAACTGTTAGAGGTCTTCAGTTTGGAGCATAAATGTCAAAAATGAATAAAATCCACTAATTTGTTGAGTTTATGTATGGCACACAATGCTTAAAACAACAAATGTATATTCAATGTAAGTAGTTATTGTTAGTTATTTTTAGTTGAAACACAAGATTAGAGTGTTTTAGAGTGACTATCAACACTTGAAAAAAGAATGGTAAAAATCAACATATACAGGTTATAAAAGTTACAAGACACCCTTTTATTTCAGAAACAAAATTACATATCTGAATACCCCAGCATAGCCTATCTTTTAGGCTATGGCCACAATCTTATTGGATCCAGGGCTAAGACAATATTGGATCAAGGGCAAGTTTTTCCAGTGGAAAGTTGTAGTATATCAAAGAAGACCAGAATTGTCTCAGAAATTGATTCCTGCCATCAGATTTGCAATATCTTTTGTTGTTTGTCACAAGTATCTGAAGATGGAATTGACAATTCTGACATTCGGAAAACGCAGCTGCCGTATCATAGCAGTAGACTTTGACAACCAACATCGAAAAAGACCACCAATTTCACACAGCACTGTTGTATCCTTCATAGCCAATGTGGTAATAGTCAATGGTTTTGTCAGCCTTTGCGAAAGCCTTTTGTCCTGTGACTTTTGACTGACTCCGTACACTCGCTATTCCAGCATCGAGAACAGAAATAGCAAGTAGTATTAAAACCATAAATAAACAATATTTCATGTAAAATATCAAATCTATTCAAATTAATTTACTTCATTAAGAATTTCATTCATATCAATTAACCAGATAGATAAGATATTTTAAGAAAAAACAACCCTGTAAACATTCAGGTTCTGCCTAAATTAGCATCAACATGTGCCAAAATTACGGTTCATAACTTATATAGATAAAGCCCAAATCTTAAAGAGATAAATTAACAAATAAAGGATAGGGCATTCATCAACTGATCTAAATGGTAAACCTGTTTGAAAACAAAGCATATATCTTACAATACCAGCATAAAGCTTACCTTTCACTAGAAAAGTGATTTCTGTACTGAGCTTAAGCAGAAACTCTCGAATATCCTGAATATCCTTCTGTGATGTATCTCGGATTTCTTCCCCTCTCAAAAGCTGGTTTAAACCAAATTTCTAACTGGATGATCTAAAATCTTTATATCTGTCATTTCCAGGCAAATGTATTCATATAAAAAATATATGCAAAGGTTAAATTCAACAAGAAGGGGTGGGGTTGTTTGAAATGTTTATGAACCCCCATAATTACATGAGCGTTAGGTCATTGAAAACTAAATAGCTTTACTGAAGGTCTAGAAAGATCTGAGAATTAATCAGTATAACGTTACACAGGATGTCCTGTGTTTGGAAATACAATGGCCTATTTTATAATGAACTTTATAAGACATATAATCTTGCATTTAAAACAAAATGCTTTTCGATGTGACATACAATTTCTGGAATAATATGACTTTTGGTTACTGTTTTCTAAAAAAAATTCTACTGCATGAATTGGATGTTTAACCCAGAACAGCTCCAATTAAAAATCTTTATATGATTTGTTATTCTTCTTATGTTCTATTTGTCTGTCTCTTCACACCATTCATCCACAGTTAATAGACCAAGCAAACCATTACTTCCCTCAAAAGCTTTCAGTTTTATGCCTCGCAGCAAGTTAATAACTAACAGTGGAGGATAATTAATGCATTATTAATGCATCATTTAATTCATGTCATACGGGCACATGCACTAGTGTATCCAGTAGACTATTTTATGATGGCATTGTAAGCAATATAGTCCATAGACCAGCAATTAAACAAGAGATTTTGTGTGTCATAAAACTGAGGAA
This sequence comes from Parotocinclus spilosoma, assembly GCA_033117975.1. Taxonomy (NCBI): domain Eukaryota; kingdom Metazoa; phylum Chordata; class Actinopteri; order Siluriformes; family Loricariidae; genus Parotocinclus; species Parotocinclus spilosoma. The sequence goes on from JAVSBV010000103.1 coordinate 1,921,229, forward strand.
ACATATAGTTTAACTTAAGTCTTAAGGCTTTCTCAATACTCTGGTACCAACCGCTATTCATTACATTTGTCTAATACTTCTCTCTGTTTTGTACATGGCAGAAATGATGGAATCACCATACAGCTGTTTACTTAATCACATAAATTACAAGCAAATAAATCCCACAAATACACCAAACAATTTTTGTTTAATAGCTGAACATTCAGGCTTTGTGAAGCATACCTCAAACAAATTAAACTAAATGATTGTAATTAATGGCATATGTTTTCCAGATCAAGTAGAAGAAAAGCTTATGGAATCGCTCAGTGTAAAAGCTTTTCTTCAGGAAAAAAGCACATTAACTCAATGACATGGCCAGCAAATAGTCTGGATCTCAACTGAAAGTTTGTGGTGGAAATTAAAAACACTGGTCCATGACAAGGCTCCATCCTGCAAAGCTGATTTCTTAACCGCCTTTTGAAAAAGTTGGAAGCTGTTTGATGCATATTATTGTTTTTCATTAGTGAAATCCATGCTTTAAAGGATTCAAGCCTTACTTGATTTGGAAAAAATATGCTATTTATTAGAATAATTCAGTTTCATTTGTTTGAGGTATGTTTTAAGAAACCTGAATGTTCAGCTACTAAACGAAATGCATTTGATATTGTAGTTGTTATTTATTTATTTGCTAAGTAGTAACCAAACTGCATGAATATCCTGTAAGTGTGTGATTAACACATATGAATACATTTCTTTTATGTGAGGGCTGAGACTCTCAACTTGTGCACCAAACAGGACCTACCCCATTCCTATAAATTGCAACCTAAAACAATTCTATTTGTACTATTCATTTATTAAGTATTAATTCTGTAGCTTCTGTTAACTCGAAAATCATCTAAAGTTACAATCATCGTTTCCAAAAGCTGTGCTCAGTTTCTATTACAGCACGCAGTAATACAGAGTTGATGAAGTGGCTGGACTGACAGATGCTTTGCTCTGTATTCATGCTGTGCATCATTTCATCCTTAACATGAAAAACTTGCTGTACTTTTATTTCAGTGATTTACAGTTGATTGTAATAAAATCTGAATGTACAGCATGTTTTAATCTGAGCCAGAGCGTATCGCACAAAGAACAAGTGAGGGTTGTTGTTACAGTCATATGATGAGCACACCTTTCTGGTACATGACTATTATGAAAGTCACTGCTGGGACTCAAAACCCATTTTATCACAGTGGTGATTAGAAAAAACACTTTAACTTCAGCAGCTATGCAAATATAGTAAATAAATAACTATTAACTCTTTACTAAATAACTATTATAAATAACTATTAACAAATATTATATATTAATAAATATTATAAATAACTATTAACTATTAATTTGGGCAGCACGGTGACTCGGTGGGTAGCACCGCTTGCCTCACAACAAGAAGGTCCTGGGTTCAATCCCAGGGTGGAGTGGCTTGGGTCCTTTCTTAGGCCAAAGACGTGTTAGGTTAAGATTTAGATTTACGCCATTTAGCAGACGCCCTTATCCAGAGCGACTTACAACTCATACAGTCTTACAATTCAAGCAATTTTGGGCTAAGGGCCTTGCTTAAGGACCCAACTATGGCAGCTTGGTGGGAATTGAACCCTGGACCATCAGGTCCAGAGTCCAGTACCTTAACCGCTAGGCTACCACAGTCCCAAAAATGTACATTAAAATAATTCAACAGACCTTATCCTTAACCACTAGGTCACCAAAATCCGAATTGCGTCTCCAAATTGTCATTGACTTGTGTAAGCAAAACACCCCAGCCATGTAATTGGAAACAGGCTGCATGCCGGTCCCATACCCGGATAAATGGAGAGGGGTGTAGAAAGCAATGGCAAACTACTCCACTATCCTGACGAAATACTTCATCACATCAATAAAGGACAGAAATGTGTGGAGATCGATGATCCAATCCTATCCCATAACAGCTATTTAACAAATAACCACTGTGACATAAACTGTTATTTGATTAGCAATTTACAAGTGTGTTGTTGTTTCCGAGGTGTAATAAGCATAGTTATAAATCAATCTTGGCATTGCTCTCCTAAGTCCAAGGCTATCCTGTTCAACCAGACAGGTGATTCAGTTCATTCAGTTCATGTTTGTCACTTAGTTGCCAACTCCCTATTGGTCAATGCCTGTATGTCTTAACTCCTGTTCCATGTGTGTGTATGATTGTTGCCGCCTCACACTGAGTTTTAACCCTGTCCGTTTCATCTCTTTATATATGTTTCACCTTGCTTAAGGCCTCCTCCCTCTCAGTTTCAGAGTTTAATCTGGAAACTTACAGTTGAGGTGGTCTGTGGAGGGCTTGATTCAAGCAAACAGATTAGGAGTGCCCTCAAATGCTAGAAGTGTTTGGAATTTAGATTTTTGGTTTATTAGTGCTGTAGTTTATTCATTCAATACAACAAATAATTTCCACCAACCATACATTTCCATCATTTATACAAGACAGGCAGCCACTGAACACAAAAATGTAAAAAGCTTTTATTGATGTTAATGGGTAATATGCTCTTGGGGTTTTGCTGTGTGGCTGTGAAGGTGATCCGGCTCTACATTCTGGTAAAAGTTTGTTATGACAGTCTGCAGCTTAGCCATGCTTGAAAGAAAGAGATTATGTTGCATTAATACAGTTTGCAGGTACAGGGGTTGGACAATGAAACTGAAACACGTGTCATTTCAGTGTGGGAGGTTTCATGGCTAAATTGGACCAGCCTGGTGGCCAATCTTCATTAATTGCACATTGCACCAGTAAGAG
>JAVSBV010000103.1:1961455-1975394 GCA_033117975.1 Parotocinclus spilosoma
TTTTTGTAGTAAATGGAAATGTTAGGCAAAGACCTGTAGGTAGCAGTAGAGGGCTGGGGAGAAACTCTGGAGTTTTCAGGTAGTGATGCCAAAAACGAAGAGTTTCTTTGGTAATCACAGATATTACAAATTTCTTATTCGCTCACACGTCCAAATAAGTGAATAACATTACACGGTTATACTTTAGGATTTGGTCTGAATAAGCGGCTGGTCCCATTAATCGGTGGTCCAATTAACCGGAATCGACTGTACTGCCTTTATAATTCTCACCTGGTTTGTATCTTCAGATCTGTGCTAACATTATGGAATACTGTCAAACACTGCTGCTGCAAAGCTCAGCCGAAGCCCAGTTCACCATCTGTCTCTTCAGTCCTTCAGCTAGTGAGCCAACAGGTCAGTCTACGTTTCTCTTTCATTCTGTCTGTATGAGACACTGGTTCGTTTGCTTTCAACATCTATACTCGTTTGCCCTCAGATGTGGCCGTACCCTCCGTGTCTCGGGTCCCCAGCCTGGGCCTAGTCCTTCTCTTGCTGAAGAACAGCACTGCAGACTTCTTCAGATATCATGACATCCACAGACAGAGCCTGGGCAAGCTGGAGAGGCTGGAGCAACTTGCCCCAGAGGAACTGAAAGAGGTACACAAACATTGTGTGTTAACATGCATTTCATAATCCAATCATAGCTGGGTCATACAGCATACTCTGATCTAAATGCCAGATTAAGTAATCTGACATAGAGAGCAGGATTTTATTTCTGTGATCTGATTTCTCATAGCTTGCATACTAGCCTGATTTCAATCGGATTTGGTCTTCATGTGGGCAGAGTGAAAAATGGCTGGGGGGAAAACATGGTTGCTAAGCCCTGCTTCATTTGCCGGCCTATAATATTTTCAACGACTAACATAGTGTCTCAAAGACACATTTGTGACCGTATCCATAATGTGGACATGTTTGTGTGTGTGAAGCTGTGTCAGGGTCTGGTATCTGGACCAGGTGGAGTGGAGAAGATCCCATCAGTGCAGAGGAATGTACTGGCCAAACGTCGTCTTGTTCAGCTTGTTAACAATCGTGCCAAGCTGCTGGCCCTCTGCTCCTGTATCCTTACACACAAGTCTTTTCACTCTCGATTTCACCTGTTCTACTGTCCTTGTGGGGACATCCTGATTACTGTAGATAGTTTTATGATTTATGATTTTTTTGATTAGTCACCAGCAATGATCAAGAAAATGTATGAATAAATTCTTAGTCATTTAAAAATTAAAATTAATTGATAAAAATATTTGATCAAATATATTACACTGAAATTAGTTGGTTTGCATTCAGCCAAATCGTTTCGATTTTACATTTACAAACCCAAATTAAAAGCTCTAACGAAATGGAAAATGCAATTTTTAAAAGGAATAAGCAGTGTTTCTGATATTTACTTTGGCTTCTGTTTCATTGCACACAGTATAAACCCAGTATATTTAATGTTTTGTCTGGTCAACTTTATTTGTTAATAAACATCAATTTCTGCATTTGAGGCCTGAAACGCATTCTAAAAAATTTGGACAATTTAGGGCTCATGATTTGGTAGAAAAGCAGTATCCACAAAAAGCTGTGTTTTTAAGGAATAAAGATGTGCACAGGATCTTCAGTTTATCAACAAATGTTTAATAACAATGTTCCTCAAAGAAAGACTGGTAGGTATTTCCATATTTCAGTCCTAACATTTTCTTATTTGACTTGTTTTGCGTTGTCTCTTTGAAAAATGCATGGATGCCCCTGAAAAAGATGCCATCTTGAAGGCAGCTTATGTTTCTCTAAAATCTGTGTATTTTTATGCATTAAGGTGATCTCAGGTGTGTGTAAATGACAATGCCAAGGCCACTAAAGCCAACCCCTATACCGTGACGGACTCTGGACTCTGAACAGTCTAGATGGTTAGTTGCCCTGAGGCATCTAGGCTGGACCATCACACCGTGGGAACGTTTAGAGACCGATCTGACACACTATATACGTTTATACTGTTTGATGGTCCATCCTAGGTGCCTCAGCTCAATGATGTTGACACTGCTACTGGACATGGTTAACATAATGCTTCTTTTACACTGTAATGTTTTAAGTGGTATTTGTAAATTTAACTCTGTAGTGTTTGATAAAGGTTTTATAAAGTAATCCCCTGGCCATGTGGTTATATCAGTTATCGGTGATGGTTCTTTATGAAGTGCCGTCTGAGGGACTGGAGATGGGAGACACTTCTTCAGGTTAGGCTGGTAGAAAAATATGATCCCTTCTAGTCTTTCTTTTGCAGAACATTGCTTTTAAACATGTCAACAATATTCTTCCACACTTGTTGATAAACGAGATCCTCTGCCCTTCTTTACTCCTCAAACACTCCAGCATTTTATGGATACTGCTTTTATACCAAATTATGCTTTCAATCCCCTGTTGACATCACATCATTTTTTTTTTTTTACCTTTACCATTACTATTGCCCTGTCTCAACTTGTATTGAAATGTGTTCCAGGGCTGAAATGCAGGAATGAATGTTTTTAGCAAATGAAATAAAGCAGACCAGAAAATAACATTCAATAGCTTGGGTTCATACTGTCTGCAATAGAAGTAAATAAAATTAAATTCTGGTCTGTAGTGCAGTACCTTAACTACAGCACCGCCACTGTCTGTACCATCAGCCTGCATTAATGAATGTTTCTTATCTGTCACAGCATTATGGAGATTATTTCTGTGGCTTGTTTTTCTTAACCCTGTATCCTTTAGACATCATTGAGACGTGCCTGTTTGTGCTCTGGCGACACCTGGAGTATTATCTCCTCTACTGCACCCCCAGTGACCCCAAAGTCACCCTACTGCCAGGCTACAAAGGTAACTGTGCACTTTAAAGCAACATCTGCATTTTCCGCAGTTCAGTTCAATTCACACTGATGTTGTTATGGGTTTTGCAGATGCCAGTGGTGCAGCAGGACTAGGCTTGTCCAGAGTCAGTCAACAGGACCTGGAGCAGGTACTCGCTTTTCCCAGAGAGGCTGTGGATGGTTTGTTGATTGTAACGTGTGCAGGTACTGAAGGTAGTGTGTGTGTGTGTGTGTGTGTGTGTGTGTGTGTGTGTTCATTCAGTTGCAGAACGACGTTGCAGGGAGCTTCACTGAGCACTTACAGAGGAAGCTGCTGGAGGTGGAAGGGCTCTACAGCAAAAGCCATTCACGCCACACTTTCATCCAAGCCCTAACACGCAGGATCCGCGGCCTAGTCCGTCACACCAAGAGCTAAACACTCATCCTGCTTCCTACATGGACATTTGACTAAGATTGTTTCAACAACTTAACTAGGCAGGTAACAGTTTTCTTCTCCAGTTAAACAGTGAGCTCCATATGAAAGCTCTGGCCTATAATGTGACCGGATTTGTGTACCGTGTTTCTATTTCCATTAAACAAAACTGCTTTAAAACTACCCATGTTTAAATTTGAGGCTATTACTATTTTCTATTGAATAAAATGACTGAAGTGACAGGTTTTCTCAGACATTGACTTGTGTGTGTGTGTGTGTGTGTGTGTGTGTGACTGAAATTGCCACTGATGCTAATAGTGACCAAACCAAATAAACAAACAAACATTAAGCAATAGCAGCATCTGGCAGCTTCATCAGCATGTCCCACAACTCCAGCATCATAGGCTTAATGTATAACGTGCATAAAGTGACCAAGTATAATACTTTTGTCTCATTTGTTTAACTGGCTTCTCTGCGTCTACTTTAAGTGTTAAAATCTTTTAGATAAGATTTGTGCAGAGATCTACAAAATAAAGCACCAATCTATAGTCTATATGTAAGGGAGTCTTAACTGATCTGATATTACAAGAAAAGAGTTATTGTAGATGTATTATGGATTTTGCCCACAATCTCTATACACAGTTATTTACTATTACCTTTCAATATAGAGCTAATATGTATCTAAATAATACATAACATTCACTCTCCAAACACAGTAACAACATGTAAACCAAAATGACAATTCTTAACTGAATCTACAGTTGGTATACTCTCAAATTAAATGTGTAAAAAAATATATATCTAAAAAACATCTAACAGATGAGTGAAAGTCTACAAAGCTACCCAGCAGTTTGTCCCAATTTCCTTTTGATATGATGGATTAAAGCAGTGGTTCCTAAAGTGGGGGCACAGAGCTGTAGCTGGGGGCACAGCAAGGCAAACAAATGAGGCATGCTTTAGATATATAATGCATTTAATAATTTTCTTTTGCTCATTAAAGAACTATTGAAGTGGTTAAGGTTTTGTCTTCAGTAAATGGTTTGTTGTTTTTCTGTGGTGTTATAGGCTAATTCAACAACACTATGTTAAGTAATACTCAGTAAATGGCTCATTTTATTATCTGAATCATGGAATATAAAACACTTTAAACTTCTGTAGAGAAATACAAGAAGAAGAAGTGCAAAATACAAAAGTAAGCAAAAGCATAAAGGTCTTAATATGGTCTTTATGGGGAGCCAATCAGAAGCAGTGCATTTTAGAATGTTGGTGTTTTCGGAACACTCGGAGTCTATATAAGGCAGCGCGCAGCAGGTCAGAGCTCATTTCGCTCCGGACCTCCGAGAGAGAGAAGCCACAAGCAAGCTGAGCCTCTACAAGCAAGTTCTGATACTTCAAGCAAACACCTGCACTTTCACTTTAATTTAGATTGAGTTGATTAATAAATTCAAACAATTATTTTAAAATTATTTTTTAATTAATTAAGCAGTTTAGCTGGAATATATTAAGTAAAAAATTGTATTCTACAAATTAATAATTATTTTAATTAATTAACTAATTATGTAGGCACATCATGGGTCAGTGCTTTAGCCACTCACTGAACCTGAACACAAAAAAGAAGTTCACCTTCAGAAAGAACAGAGTTGCACCCTTGGACTTCTTTTGAAGAAGCTGAAGCCACCACCTCCACTGCTGGTGTTTGGACCACCAGTGAAACACCAGAGGAGGATGCAGTGCCAGATACGATCGGTTCCTCCATCACATCTGAGACGAAGGAAGTAGAGGCAGAGAATGTAGAAGAAGATAAGGAATGCCTCTTTCCTAAAGAAGAACATGAGGAATTCCTCTTTCCTGAAGGAGAACCGGAGGAACTCCTCTTTCCTAAAGAACATGGGGAATTCCTCTTTCCCGAAGAAGAACACGAGGAATTCCTCTTTCCCGAAGAAGAAGAACACGAGGAAATCCTCTTTCCCGAAGAAGAACACGAGGAAATCCTCTTTCCCGAAGAAGAAGAAGAAGAAGAACACGAGGAAATCCTCTTTCCCGAAGAAGAAGAAGAACGCGAGGAAATCCTCTTTCCCGAAGAAGAAGAAGAACACGAGGAAATCCTCTTTCCCGAAGAAGAAGAAGAACACGAGGAAATCCTCTTTCCCGAAGAAGAAGAACACGAGGAAATCCTCTTTCCCGAAGAAGAAGAAGAACACGAGGAACTCCTCTTTCCCGAAGAAGAAGAACACGAGGAACTCCTCTTTCCCGAAGAAGAAGAACACGAGGAACTCCTTCCCGAAGAAGAAGAACAACACGAGGAACTCCTCTTTTCCGAAGAAGAAGAACACGAGGAACTCCTCTTTCCAGAAGAAGCAGAAGAACACGAGGAACTCCTCTTTCCAGAAGAAGCAGAACACGAGGAACTCCTCTTTCCAGAAGAAGCAGAAGAACACGAGGAACTCCTCTTTCCCGAAGAAGAAGAACACGAGGAATTTCTTGACATTTAATTGGTAATGTTATATAAAATCTGGTTTAATTAAGTACACAAAAAACATAGGATAGGGTAAAAAAAATTACTTTAAATTTGTTTAATAAAGATGAACACCATCACGTCACCTGAAGCGACTCCTGCACCTGAGACCTGCATCAACAGCCAAAACTGCTACTGTTACTATATTTGTAAATTAATATCAATAAATGTTTAACCTTGTACAGTGTTCTCCTGTCATCATTTTTTAACCAAGTATAAATACATAATTCTCATAAGAACGAGTAATGCTGTAAAATCACGGTTATTTAGTTTGGTCACAGCTTCTACATTTTCTCTGCTGGGATGAGGAAAGTACAGAGTTTTAACAGCACTCATCTTCCCTTATCGAGTATAATATATACTGTTCATTAGTATTTTGTTTATATAGTGTTTCAGATGCTCAACTGTCGAACAATACAATAGAAAAAGCTGTTATTATTTACTTTTACACCGATTGGCGGTTATTAAACTCACCGCGCATTGCCAGCTCAAGCAGCCGAACGTCTCGTGCTGTTGGCCGGCAGCCAAGTTCACGAGACCCTGGTAATTCCGAAGCACCTAGATATCCTCAAATTTGACTCCGGAAGCTTATTTTTATTTTTAATTCTTGTTCAGGCACAAATATAAATTATTTTAAGATGCAATAAAACCACTTTAAGTATTGTTTTAGAGGAGTTTAAGAACATTACCGACTGATAATGCTAGCATAGTTGATTAGCATGTATTGTTTACATCCCGTGAAACAACATTTCTATACTATTTGCTTTGTATTTCATTAACCCGTAGGCCCGTGTATCGAGTAAATAAAGAGAAAACAACTATTTAGCGTTGTTTTTACGCTCTGGACAATATTTGTTTAACCATGGTAACTCACCGAGGGTTGCTAGCTCAAGGTGCCGAACATCGAGCCCCTATGGCTGGGAGAAGCAGTTCACGATAACCCGCGATGTCTAATCGGCATGGCTCATTTGAGACTTTGTTGCTGTGTTTTTAAATCCATTTTCAAAACTTGCTATTTGTATTTTATACTAATACATATGCTAAACTGTATGGAAAATATACTGCTGACAAAAATGAGAGGCTGTTTTAAGCGATCTCTGGTTTCTCAGGGGTCCTAAGCTGTCCTAAAATGAGCCAGTATTGGTGCTGCTAAATTTCTGCTGTGGTTCTGGACATTTTGTAACGAATCCTCTTAATTGTCGGACTTAAACCAATACAGTTTTCCATTCATTTTTATGTTAAGTTACCAGTCATTACCGGATATAGCTTTTTACCAGAGTTATTCTGAATTTCATGTAATATTTGTTGGTAATAAATGGAGTCCATTGTGTCAAGTGTTCTGACAAGGTTCTCAATGTCCCCAGAGGGATTTTTGGTTAAGCAGCTGCTTTCCCTCTTGATTCTTTGCTGTAAAACCAGAAGGCTGAGACAAAATCTACTGTGTCAGTAGATTTACTACTATACAGCCACACTGTTTACCGGCACTGTCACTGTATCTACTCTACTCATCAGTGTACCTGGACTGTAGCTGCTGTACTGTTTAGTGCACATAAATGCTAGACACTGTACTGCTTAATGCACCTGCTTTTAAAGAAGCAATCATTATCTTATTATCATCCAGGGGCACAGTCTGCAAGGCAGGAACAAGCCTAGAAAAAGTGTCAATCCATCTGAGCACTTTAGAAACATCAATTACCAAAGTACAAATAGAAAATCCATGCACACAGGGAGGCACAGGCTGATTCCACACAGAAAGGACCCAGGCTGCTCAACCTGAGATGGAAAACAGGACCTTTTTTACTGTGAGGAATGAAGATTAAAATGTCATAGTTGAACATTCATTTCAGGGGATATTAATACTGGAGGTTAGAGTCTCATACATAATGTCAGATTTGCCTTGTCTTTGTTTTGCAGCAGATCCTTAACTGGGATTACCAGACCTTCCATAGAGGTCATGAATAGCCAGCTGTTCCCACATTACCATAGCCAGACTTTCACCCCTGCTACAGTTTTTAAGTTTCAACACTTATACTCAGTGTTTGGCCTGATGCTGTAACAAGCATTATGGAAATACGTTCCCTGTTCCAAAGAAGACTTGCACAGGTAGAGTTAATCACTTTTCCCATCTTTTGATCACCTTCTGGTCCATAGTCCAGTACCTTAACCACTAGGCCATCACAGTACCCAAGTTACATTTGATAAATAGACCCATCATGCTAGATTGGTATAAACTATTAATAACTTTAATAACTAAACAATTAATGAAATTCACCACCTTATCAGATTACGATCGGATATCCTCAGAGATCAGTACTTGATCCCTCCTGTTCTCTCTGTACCCAGTGATTAGATCGTGGCCTCTCATATCACTTCTGCTCAGATGATTCTACTTTAAATTTGATTCTCTCCATCCATTGTACAAGTTTCAAAAGATATATTTGATTGTCTTTCTGTTATCTCTTCCTAGATGGCAAAACATCATCTGTAACACAGCCAGGACAAAACAGAACTGTTCTAGCTCCCAGCAAAGAACTTCCAAACACAATCAAAAAGAATTAAGGGTATCACTGTTAATTATCCAATACTTTTTGTGAGCAGTGATTTCTGACCAGAGAAGACATCAAGAACATCATTATATGGGCTCTTTCATTTTCAGACTTGATTACTGCAACAATATGCTTGATTGTCTACCTTCATATTCTATTGCCCTACCTACTAGTTTGGAATAATCTGTGTTCACTGTTGCTTTCTGTTTTATCAGTGCTTTGTATAAATTCATCTCCATCTCACTCTGATCTTGTGCAGATCATTTGATCAGAGAAACCCAGCAGGTTCATAGGCAGAGGGATACAGGCAGATCCTGCTTCTGGCAGCGCTACACATCAACAGCAGGGGGCAGCACAGGTACAGTCATCATATACACTGACAGAGCATTTCATTAGGAAGGCCTGTATCTCATTCTTGTGACTGTCCAGTCAGTCAAATCCAGTGGCTGCTGTGAAATGAATGGAATCATGCAGATATGGAACAGCAGCTTTAGATAATGTGGCATGATTGTTGGCGGCATGCTGGTTGCCTCGAGTATTCCTGTAACTGGTGGGATTTTCATGCACAGCATTCTGTGATGGTGTAATAGTTTAAGGAGTTTTTTGGTGCACGTTGGGATTGTAAAATCAAGCAATCTTCGCTTAAAAGCCATTGCATATTTGAGTATTGTTACTGACCATGTGTATTCCTTCATGGCCACAGTTGGCCCATCTTCTAATGACCCGTACCCCTGGCAAAACTGTGGAAGAACAACACTTAAATTACAGTATTTTAATTCATACCCTGATCTTTCCACTTAAAATTGAGGATATTTAAAAAAGAAGAATATGGAATTTCTGTCTTACTGCATTTGTGAGGATTTTCCATTGACATGAATAATAAATTATAGAGCTAATTAATGGTACACCTACGCCCCAACCCAAACCTCAGTAACCTAAAGCAAATATTTTTCTTTACTAAAAAAGAAAAAGCAGTTACGATAAATACCTTTGGTCCTCACAAGGAGAGCAAAACAAGGTGAATACACACACACACTCACCCAGCAAACCAAATTTCCTCTCATAAGACTACACAGTACAGCCGGTTACATAATCGTGTTGATTTTATTTTTATTTTTTTACTAATGTTCACTTTATCGAAGAAAGTAAAGTGCATTTCTGATTTAGAGAATATAAAATAAACATATGAAATACCATCTGCTAACTGAGGATGTTTTACCTAATAAAAAAGAAATGGGAACAGACAGAGCAGAGTAGTTTCTACATGTATTGTGTATTCTACCTACCTGAAATACTGAATAATGCATGTCTTGTATGCATCAAGATCTGTCTGTATGCATAACAAAATGTTTTGGATGTGACACATTTGGGATCATAATACTTATTACACACACAGCTTCTAATAATGTGAGAATAACCGAAGAAAAAAAGCACAGCCAAGTAAGCTGCCTGGCCAGAAACATGGGTGCACACTCTTTTGACAACTTTATGTAATGTCGCTTGGTCAATAGCCACACAACAATAGTGTGTTTATGGAAAAACTCTTACTTTTAATGTTAAGTCCAAGTTTTTAAAATGCATTTAACAGTTCTTAACTCTATTAGAACCATTTTGCCACTTGTTGTGGTGGATGCAGGTCAATATTTTGATCTTTCTGGAACCGAAAAGCGTCTTTTTCACAATCAAGGCATTCATTTAATGACATGCTTTTTGTAAAGAAACAGCATCATTTTGGGTTAAATGCCAGTCGAAACATAATCCCTGTAGTAATTATCCCATCTAAGGTTCAAAGGTACAGTATTAGCTTATTTCAATCCAAGCGGCTATTTTTTATTTGGCCAGGCAGTAAATAAAATCGGAAAAACAGAAAGCTGGGACAATGATAAGAAAGCTGTCATTGTGCTACTGTTTCTCAGAATCATGCACATTATTTATAACTTACTCTTAAATAATAAAATTACAGAATTACCTAAAACATTTACATCTCACTCCCTGCTTGTTTGCTTATTTGTCATTGATTGTGCTGCCTGCACAGGAAGTCTTATTTAAGACACTCATCGGTAGCGTTAAAAATGTCCTACATACCAGCTCATTAGTATTGGCTAAAGGCAGACCAGACACACAAACACCTCCAACATAAGGAAACATGATATAACGAATTCCTGTGTATGATAGACGTTTCCATTTTTTTGCAAAGGTTTAAGCACCCCGTCATTATTCGGCTGAGAACAAAAATATGACATCTGCAGAGCTGCTTTTTCCATGTGAAGATTTGGGAAAAAGTATGTGCACGTGCCATAATTAGGGCATCCTGTTTGTTCCATGAAAATGTTAATTTTGATTTAGTTTACATAATTTACAGCATTAAATAATAAACACTTTTAAACATGGGTGCCCACACTTTTGCACAAGTACAGGCCATACATACCCACACAATGTACTGCTCAGTAAGTTTTGGTAGCTTGTTTACTTGTTTATATGGTCGCTATTGTATACTCCTTTCCAAGAAAATGGTGTCGTGCAGGAGAAATACAAGTATTTGGGCCAGCTTTACCTGCAGTGTTAATGTGGTTAGATATTGTAGTAGCATGAGTATATGATGTAGATGGTACAGCTGTTTATTTTCTGTCATGTTCGATGTTGTCTGTGGTTACTTAGCCTTAAATATGTCACTTCCAGATAGAATATATACTGCTCACAAAAACTAGGGGATACAAAAATGAGGGGGTATTTTAAAATGAAATATTCCCTAATTTTGTGAGCAGTGTAAAATACACATTGCTGGGACTTTGCTGTGGTATTGCAGGTGTTAATTCCTTGAGGGTGTGACTGATGACACTTCATGGGCATCTGTGCTGACCCACATGGGTGAGTGATTTATGTGCTGGGTTGGAATGAGTGTATAAATGCTGGTTGCTAAATGTGGCACCGTGACTGTTGCCGATCTGTACTGCAGGTGCACTGATTAATGCGTTTGTTACAGCAGCAGTTTATCAGTCACCAAATGTGATTTGTAGTCCTTGTATAGCTGATTGTAGGAAAAACCAACATTTCTCCTTCATGTACAGTCTGAAATCAACCTCAGAAGTGCCTTCAGCATGGAAGAGTATTTTAGAGCTTTCACTTCACATCTTTATAAAAGAGACAGTGAGGGCATATCCATACCTACACAAGTGGTCTGTTACAATATTATATTACACTGATTATTACGTTATACTGCACCATGATGGCAGTGCTGCTCTATATTTTACAGCAGCAGTCAAGACTGAGAGAGTAGCACGAGCAGAAATGTAAGTGCGTTCATCCATAATCGTTCACTGGCACTCTGGGATGCTTGTGCCATCACTTGAAGATGTCACGTTTCAGAAACCTTTTTGGAAGAAGAGCCTCAGCATTCAGAATGAAGTTATGGTGCTTGACCCTTCTCTTCCTTTGTCTCTGAGACATCAGGTTGCAGTAACGGTGAGCTGCATTCCTTCATCCTCCTCTTACACGCTGTCTGAGCTCAGCGCCCGGCACATCTCTGGTCCGTGGGCATCTGAGGTGGGTGGGCATTCAGGTACCTCACCTGTAACACACACTCGGATCACTTTGAGCCAGCGCTGCTTCAGCTCCTCTGTCTCGGCTGCAAAGCTGTGAACAGATTTTGACTGGGACAGACGGAAAATGGCTGGAGGGTCTGTGGGCCGAATGGTATCGTCCACTAAGTAGCCTAGCAACGGAATCGTGCACTGGGCCTTAACATCCTGCAGAAACATCAGAAAGATGAACGGTTGTTAAACTGGCCGCATGTATGGCATGCAATTCCAACTTCATACTGGGTCTATGGTTTATTTACAGTATCGTGGATAAGTATTAGGCCACCTTTAGACGTGTTGTTTTAGCAATGGCATAACATACTGTCAATAATTGGACGCAACCCTTGGATAGGTTAATTTTTAATACTCTCTTCCACTCTGAAAAAAAAATCTTGGCTGCTTCTCTTCCAAAAAAAACCTAATCCTGATCAAGCTACTTTGGACTGTAGAAGGGTCAACTTGGTATGCAGACAAAGCTGCCAGATGCTGCTACTGCCTAAATGTGATCTGTATTTAATACTACCTACAGATTTCCTGCATTTTGGTATTATTTTAGTGCTAGAGAATAAGTTTACTGGGGAAAGCTGTTGTGCCGCCTCTAGCATGGATGCAGAATGAGATTCAGTTTGGCATGGAGAAATACCCGTACAAGGTCTTGTACCCTTGTTGCCAGGTGGCTTTACCTCAGGTAATGGCTTGAGAACACCCTCATCTGTATTGGTAAGGTATCATTTTGTAAGGTCGAACACTGGCCAGCGTGCACATGGTCAATAGTTTGAATGAAGTGGGTGCAAGATGGATGGGACATTTTGTTTCCAAAGTTGTGCAGATACTTAACATTTATTGATCTACATTGTCAGATTTGTACCGGGAATTCGTCATATTATACATATATATAAAAATATATAAATATATATATAATACAAGGAATTACTACCCAGAGTGGACAGTGCAGTGGCTGCAGGGGCTTAAATGATCCTAAACAGCCAGGCCTGGCTACGATTGTCTAAACAGCTAAGCGAATCAGGCAGAAATCACATCCCTATTTAGCGAGGTACATTCACAAACAAGATCCTGCACCTAACAAATGCCACACAGCTGTGGGTGGCTATCCAGACAGCATGGCTCAACATCCCTTTGACGTCTTCCATGTACTTGTGGAATTCAATCAAGTCGACATCAAGTTTCTACACTTTGCGGGGCTAGAGTAGATCCAAGATGATACTAGTTCCTATCCCATGACATTTGGTACGCCTGTGTAATTCAACAAGCTTGAAAGAAAGCTCAAAGGTTTATGTATATAGAGGTATGCTATATCAAAGTGCAAAAGTTGTGCTGGATATAAACTGTGATCTTTCTTTTTTTAAAAGCAGCTAAAGTGTAGAAGAAGTTCCTCTTTTTACATCACTATGAGTCACCAGTTACATTTCACAAATCTCTTGACCAGCCGTTGCAACAGGAAGGAACGGTCAAGTGTTTTCTGCATGAATACATCAATAATGTTATGTAAATCTTGTGCTCATGCGTTGTAGTGATGATCTGCTTATCGGTTTACCTGTGGTGCTCCATAGAGGTAGAGCACTAAAGCCTCCTTCTGAGGGATGACACACCAGACTTTCTGCCAGGGTTTATTCTTCTCACAGTACTGCAGGAAGCCACATATTATACTGCTCCCTGAGAACTGTGCTGCTTCAATCTAAGGAGCAGAAACACTGAGTGAAAATCATGTTTTTGGTTTGGACACATGAAACAAGAAGGCAGGGTGACCTCAAACCGAAACTAAACAGAGGGAAGCAGAACAGTGAAAAAGGTTGTGGTTTTTAGAATCAGATGCTTTAACACTTTATTTAGGGCAAAACAATAATTCACTTTTATGACAGTTAATGGTTTCAGATAACACTGGTCAACAAATTTTCAAAAGTTGTTTGTTTCTGAAATGAAATGAGTCATTCCCTGATGATTTTTATGTGCTGAATTCAAATATCACAAGGAAAACTGTCAATTGGCTCTAGTTTCTATGATATCGAAGAGTT
>JAVSBV010000103.1:1975494-1995380 GCA_033117975.1 Parotocinclus spilosoma
CTATATATATATATATATATATATACACACACACACACACACATACATACATACATATATATATCACACCACTGTGAAGCATGTAAACAAATCATAGCATGAATTATTCCGGCATGTGGACTGTAGTTTCTACACGGTGAAAAAAATGACTGTTGTAATGCGTAGTTACAACTATGTCTGTACAAAACTCCACATCTCCCACAATCATAGTGAGCAGCCTGTTTTGTAGTGTCCCCAAAAACTGACACACTTTGAGGTGGCTAATGCTAAATATGTTTATTTTCACACATGCCATGAACAGCAATAACTGACAGGTAAAGTGAATAACGTTAACACTAAGGCTCTGCAACGTTTTGCGAGGAAACCTTTGGTCTAGTCGTTAATACTAAGACACATGACACCAACCTATTCACTGTTACAGACCAAATACACTCCTTCAAGACAGTGGTACTGCCTTAGCAGCAGTAGCCCTTTTTAGCAGTACAATGCCACACTGCAAACATTTTTCAGGAATTCTTCAGGACCCAAGGAGGATGGGTCTCCTTTTTAGTTTTGATCCTCCCGATGTTTCTTCCTTACAATGAGTTTTTGTTCCATTTTGACCAATCATGGTCATGATAAGGCACAAAACACATTAATTCATATTAAATCATTCATTACGCTCACAACACCTGACTTTCGCATTGCAAACCCAGGTTGTCCGAACTGCTTCTCCTCAGCAGCAGCCTCAGCACCACTCCCCCCCCCCCACCCAAAAACTATGCCTGATTAAGATGTCTTAAGTTTAAGCATAATAAGTTTAAGCATAATATTAAATAAATAGTTAGGTTACAACCAAATATTGCGTGAGACATTTAAACAAATTGACAATGTGTAAAAATCACTACAACGCGTTTTTTGTTTTGATTTGAAACACAGACAGAATACATACAGTATATTCAATGGGGGTGCAGGGGTCTTAAGTACTGTGAGACTGTGGTTGCCTATGCTTAAGGTACTGGACTATGAACCAGAAGGTCCAGGGTTCAAATCCCACCTCTGCCACAGTTGGGTCCCTGAGCAAGGCCCTTAACCCGCAATTGTTTGGATTGTAAGACTGTATTAATTCTCTGGTTAAGTGAGTCTGCTAAATACTGTAATTGAGTATGCAGACACACACACACACACACACACACACACACACACACACACACACACACACACACACACACACACACACAAACTTACCAGGACCAACTGGATACATGAACTGACGTAATACTGCAAATGTTTATACTTATAAATTTTATATTTATTTATAATAAGAATTTATTTATATTTAGTTGAGAGACAGGGGACCAAGCATGTCAACAAAATACACTTTACAGGTCGCAATTATGAAAGAATAAATTAATAATACGGTTTCGCAAGTACTGGACTGTTTTAAAACCATTCCTGCAGGCCTGTAAATCCTTTAAATAAAACATATATTAGTGACATAAATTGGTCATGGTTTTAATTCTTCTCTATCTTCTGCCCTGTTTTGCCTTGGTACACAGTAACATCCCCAGTTAAGCCATGCAACGGACAAACCTGTGCAGCAGTGCAAGCGCGGTTTAGCCGTGTTATTGTACTCACCCGTATCCTCTTCAGGCTGCTCACCTGAGCCACCGCTCCTCGGTTTCCTCCTAAAGGCGGTTCTCCTAAAATCGCCCATACTTTCCTTAGAGCTCTCCAACATTGAAAAGACTTCCAATCCCCGAGAAAGAAAAGTGAGGGCTTTGGTAGTGCCCTCGCTTGGTTGTGTACTTTAGCGCTTTGTGGCTTCCATTATGTCACAATTTCCAGTGTCTCACAATTCTGATTTTAAAAATGAAAACAACCAAAACACGGATCCACAAGCGCACACTTCATCCGCTTACTACTGCGTTTAAGCTGCACTGTTATAAACCACGCCCACATGCTTTCATATCCGCCCCCTTTAGTGTAAAAGACTACAATTGGTCCAAACAGCTTACCTTGGAAATAAGTGGCCATAAAAAGTCAATACTAAATAATCAACATTAACTTACAAAGCGATATTTATAACCTCACAGTCATTTAGCAGACGCCCTTATCCAGAGCTACTATATATAATGTACTATAATATATTATTTAAATATTACCTAGTAAACATATATATATATATATATATATATATATATATTTTTTTTTTTTTTTTTTTGTACAGATGAACAAATTAAACAAATGTACTTCCTAATTGTTTTTTCAAAATCAGATCAGATGAATGTATAATTTATATTATTTGTTTCATGTTATATAATAAACATAATATTATATCTTTTGTTATATTATATATTATATAGTTTAAGTGTGTATATATATTTATATATATTTGTAACTCATTTTTTTTACTGCATGTAATTTGATTTGCTCATAACTTAAACATTATTATGCCCTTATTTAAAGAAACAGCATGTGGAAAATGTTATCTTGCATGCTGTTAAACTGTGTGTAAGTGTGCTTATGTATAGAAATCAGCAACGTAAGTGTCCAAAATCATTCACTTTTATGAGCGCTTTTCCAGGTGCAATAACAGTGCTATCAAATATTTTTAAAATGTAGACGATTTAAGACACATCCCATAATTACATGTATCTCATATCGTCTATAGGAGAAAATGCAATTAGCAATGTTGGTGTTAAAACATTTTCACATATTAATTTGAATAGCCGTAAAGCTTACACATGAGCTACCTCAGAAGAAACAGACCATTTACAATGTTATTGAAAACCACTGAATAATAGACTAGACTAGATTTAGACTACACAAAGAAGTAAATCTTTAAGTTTATTTCATGAATAAATACATACACACAAATTAGTATAATGAAATCATTATGTTCTCCTTTCAGAACTTTGCTTTCACCAGTAACAAGGCGGGTGATTGTCCTATTCAAGTCTTGTCACTTCAATTCCCTTCAGACCAATGTGTTTGTGCACATCAACCACAACATTTCAACAACAACAGAAGACAATAATTTCATAGAGAACCAGTAAATGTCCTCCCATGTAAACTTAGAGATATGGTACCAGAAGTAACAGGAAGACTGAAAGGCCTCAATAAAGCCATTGATATGACAGCCTCTTTTTTGAGAATTAACTCATCTTAGTTCCACTTTTACAAATGTTAGTTACTTATCAACAGAGAAGTGCAGCTTTAATCCAGCACTAACACTTTCCTTAATTGGTTTCCAGTATATCCGTTTTCCTTAGTGTCTGCTGGTATATATAACAATAGACGGAAGACCTAAGAAGCACTGTAGTGCACCGTCCAACATGTTTGTGCTTAAGTTATGGTTTTAGAGAGAGATGTCTGAGCGAGAGATACGCAGAGAGATTATGGAGAAACAGCATAACCATAGTAACCCATCTGGTGAAAACATTGCGTGAAATCAAAACATCAGGCACTCTGATCAGGCGGTCAGTAACACTCAAATTCAATACTAGACTGAAAAATCAGAAGTCATAGAAAAATCAAATAAAACACACACGGACACACACATACATAAATACATACATATAGCCATACCAGGATAAAGTAAAATAACTAAAAACCCAACTTATCTCAGAATATTAAACTAAATATCAGATGCATACAGACATTTCCCTAAATGTTGAGATCTACATTTACAATCATCTTTTTACTTCAATTGTCCTGATCTACACTGCTCACAAAAATTAGGAGATAGTTTATTATGGGATATTTCATTCTGAAGTATCACCTAATCTTTGTGAGCAGTTTACTTAATCTCACAATCAGCACTCTGATAAGTGACACTTTTTGGGTTGACAAGAAAGTTAGAGCATACAGCAACTGTCATATCTTTCTGTCCTTTTCTGGAGGCATTCCTAATATAGTACAATCCAGTACAATCAATTGCAGCACCCCACAAATAGTAATAAATAAAGAGATCAATAAATAACTATTAAATAGGTAAGTCCAAGTATGAAGATAAAATATCTCGCTTCTTCCACCGTAGAGAGTATGAGAACAGTAGAGCACTCCAGTCGTGGCTCCCAAATGTGGGTTAGATCAGGGTGAGTCCGTCTGAGGTAACACTGAGAAGAGCACCTGGCTAGACTGAAAGGCATGTTGTCAGAAAAATCTGAACCACAGGAGATGTAAGAAGGCGTCAACAGGAGGTGCTAAGGGCCAGGCAGATAAGAAGGGTTTGCCAAACATCTGAATGGATCACAGGGGAGTCTAGAGCTGGTGTCTTCTAGCTGGTCTTCTCGAAGGGTTATCACAATTTTAGAACTACATCATTAGGCGAAAGGGGAAAAAAGAGAAAGTGTGTTATTGTTTGTAAATTAGTGTTAACTTTGATTTTTTTATGTAAGAGTTTTGGTTTCTCATGTGCTTTGTTGATTTTCTAAATGAAATGGTAGTTACACACCCTTTGCAATAACAAATGTTATTATAGCACACTTCTGCAAACATGTATGCATGTAAAAAAACATTTTCTGATGTTTCACTAGTGTTTCAAGGGGTTTTTTTTTAGTTGCATTTGACTCCATCACTTCTGCCCCTTTTCCCTTTCCACAGCCTAATTTCAGGTGACTTCACCATGTATATATACACCCGTTTTAACTGTTCCATTTCAGGACTTGAGTTATGGTAATGATCATTACGTACTCAGGTTGTGTTCCTTTGCTGGTTTTCAGGTTTGTTTTTGTACTTTTTTTTTGTTTAACCACTGCATGTTTATTCATTGTCTATTTCCATGATTCCAGCTATAGTTAATACACTGACAACACAGAAGTAAATGTGTCTGTGTGCATAAGCATAACTAAACAGCATCAATATGTTAGTGAAAACTAATACTTCTATAAGTAACTTCCGAGAATGTCTGTCCCTGTGTTAACTACGAGTAACAAAGTTTCTCTGTAGGGCAGGTTACCTGAGGTCTGTGTATGCTCTGATACGCCTCATTTGTGGGGAAAGTGGCGGTACTGAGGAAGCAGGCTGCTGACAATCTACAAGAGACTGACAAATTAGACAGATATACAGGGGTGACAGTCAGAGTTAGTGACAAGCACATGCACACTAGGACACAAAAACACACTAAAACCGACTTGTGAGTGAATAAAACGAGACACAAAGTTCACATTTAAGTTACATTCATGCAAACACATGGATATTTTTTAAATGTTCACAAATTTTGATGCATCACTGTGAGTAAGAGGCTAACATTTTTTCAGGAATCCCACAGGTTACGTGATTCCCGCAGGATGGGACTCAACTTAACTATTACTCATGTGATTGGGACGGTACAGGATAAAAAAAGTTAACGGGAGCAGACGGGAGCGGGAACCAAGACAAAAGACAACCATAGAATAGGCACCGCCATTTTATAGGGTTTTTTAAAGAAACCTACAGTAACGCAATTCTAAAGAACTACACGGCCCAGAAGCCACCGGTGCTTCTGGCCACAACTTCCCGCCAAAATTCATAAAACAGCAGCAATGGAGGGAGTAAACACAAGGGCTGCGTCCGAAATCGCATACTTTGTATTCAGACACACTACATGCTTTCGCGTACTGTATAGTACGGAAGTATGCAATTTCGGACGCAGCGAAGCTCAGAAACTGATGTAAAAATGTATTTGCAACGCAAAGTCAGAAGTAACGACTAATCTATAAAGCTTCATATGCACTTTTTTCTTTATACAAAACTCAGTATGTACATACTGAGGTACAGTATGTGAATTGTGAAAGTAATGTCTTTATGCACATTTGTTAGTTGACAAAAGTGCTCTTGCTTTGTGCAGTTTTTTCTTTAGGCAAATTAATGCCTAATGTTTTAAGGAAATTTCTCAATAAATGAGTAAAATGCAACTTTATGTTATGTTTGGGTTTATTCAATAGGGACTTAGCAGCTGATCCTCCACAGGAAAAACTATAGGGACCACAGGCCGTGTATTATTTATGTTTTGTGGCCTTAAGTGAAGGAATTCTTTTTAATTATGACATAAAATGTCTCCCTATATTACCAAAAATGAACTGTACCTGTTGCCATATCCTTTGAAATAAAACTGCAGAACACAAACTTATCTTAAAAAGAATGGGGAGAACATTACATTTATTTGTATTGCCTAAAAACTAAAATAAGTAGGTAAAATGGAAGCGGTACAGGAGAGGGAGTCATTTTGAATGGGAGCGGGATGGGAGTGGGAGTCATTTTACCAGGAGTGGGACAGGACAGGAATTCTTTTAAAATTCCGACCCGAGATTGGGATGGGACAAGATTATTTTCTGTGCGAGTGTGATGGGACAGGAATGAAAATCCACTCCAGTGTCACCCTCTACTGTGACTAGAATTCATTCAAAATAAATGAATTAATCTTTGCCAGACCTTACAAATAATTGTTTGGCTGATTTCCCACGCTAAAGTTCCAAAGTGTAGTGAAAAGAATTCTCAGATAAGTAAAGACCATTGTTTTGGAATGAAACCCTTCCAAGAGTCCACATTCTGTGTTTATGTATTGCTCCAAACACCCACTGTTCACACTAATAGGTACATGTCCTTATTTCTACATTCATTGTCCATTTCAGCAGTCCACTTATCACACAGATGCACTTTATAGTTCTATTATAGACTGTAGTCCATCCGTTTCTCTATAGGAGACATTCCATCTAATGGACATCACATGTATATATAATGAATTTAATTAACTGAAAAACTGCATTAAACAAGGTGCCCTGCATTTACATTGAAATGTATTCATTTCAGAAATGTCTTTATTCAGAGCGACTGAGACAAATTTACAATCCTAGTAACTGAGAGATAAGGACTCAACAGAGGGAAAGTGTCAGAGGTGGTAGAGGTGGACCTTCTGGTTCACACTGATGAAATTGCCAATTTGATGTATACCATTTTATACCACGAACATTAATAAAAACAACCTAAATACTGAAAATAACATTTGTTAGCTGTCCCTGGCCTCTAATATTACACTAATCCTAAAGAAATGTAATGTTCTATGAATTTTTGTGTCACTTTGTAACCTGTGCATTAAATATTTTTAATAAGAACTCTATAATAATTGAATTGTTTCCCCAGTTTTTTAGTTAGTTCTGTTATCCGAACATATTCCCATTCTGAAAACATATCACAAGTCACATGTTCAATAGAATGTTTTATCATCTGGATATTCTAAAGACCATGGTATGATAAATCCTCTCTATTTTTTTCCTGTATGTTTGATGATATTATAGCTTCAATTGAGAACATTTACATTTCCAGCATTTAGCAGACGCCCTTATCCAGAGCGACTTACAACTGACACAATCTTACAATCCAAGCAATAGTGGGTTAAGGGCCGTGCTTAATGGCCCAACTGTGGCAGCTTAGCAGAGGTGGGAATTGAACCCTGGATCTTCCGGTCCAGAGTCCAGTACCTTAACACTACTATCCAGTTTTTTTTGGTGAATTATTAGAATGTGCTCAGTGCCCTACATGCATTTGCTAATTCTGTGCTGAAACCTCAGTCCTGGTACTCATGTAAAGGAATGACCCATTTTCATTATAAACAGTTGAAAATATTATAATATGTGTGTTGTTATATTAAGTGCTTTTAATAGACAAAACAAGCAAATAGCACTGATTCACTGGCATGACTCATAAACTTTGTTCGTCTCGCCACCACAGATCAGGTACTATTTTGGTGGTGGATTATTCTCAGCACCACAATGACACTACTGTTGCTACTGTGTTAGTGTATATCAGTGTTTTTAGTCTATTTACAATAAGAGGATAATGGAAAACTGAAGGAAAAAGCCCATATTAGGTGAAGTGCGACAACACGTTTAAAAATAAAACTGCACTTTCAGATACCCATGTCTTTATCTTAATTCTTGGAACCTGGGTGGGACCAATTATTGCAAAACATATTTTAGCAGTTTATACTGGTGCAGATCTGAACATGCCTGAGAGCTAATTTGAAATGCAGAATGAGTCAGATAAGTTTGAGGAATCCTTTAAGTCCAAACATAGGTTGCTTTATGCTCAACGATTATTAATCCAGGGATACTTAAGGAGATGGTTAGACTGGTTCCACCAAAAAACTACAGGTTAGCATATTTCACTAAGTCATACAGTTTCAAATAGCTCAGAATGAGACATACATATAACATGCAATGACAAACACAAAACTCCTCAAATCTTACTTATATAAAATTAGAATGAGCAAATCAAGTTTATATTTAGTCAAGCATCAATATCTGTCTGTACCCTACATCAAGGCTGCAATTAATAATGCATATGGAACCATAAACGCCCATCAAATTCCCGCATCCCACATCCTTCAGGTAACCTGTTTTATTCCAGGGTTGAAAGGATTTAATAAGGCCAATTTTAAGGCTGGCTGTTTAATCAGAAGTTTAAAAATAAAAAAGCTGGGATGGTAAGGAAAAATATAAAAAACACAGCGCACCTTACATGTACTTTAACTGTTATATTACTTCAGACAAAATGAACCCAATATATTTCATTTTTTTGGCTGATCAACTTTCAACTGATCAACTCTAAAGCAATTTATGGCCAGTAATACGGCGAAAAACTAAATTTATGATGTGATTTAAAACAGGTGATAATAATGATTTAGTAGGAAAGCAGGATCCACAAAAGGCTGAGTCTTTGAGGGACAAGGGTTGGCAGAGGATCTCTAGTGGTGAACAAATGTGCAAAAAATATATACAAATGTTTACAAAATATTTTCCGTAAACAGAGCCTGGAAGGTATTTATATATTTACTTCCTAGCATTTTTAAGTTGTACATAATTCCCTAGAGATACCACTAACCAGTATCCTAGCTAAATGCTTTTTGGCCCCTGGCCCCCTTTCCATTAGTATAAATGATGTATACTATAGAACTGTGCATATTCTACAGCCTGTCATTACACAACTAATTGGTACGCTCCATTTCCATATGCTCTCTCTAAATAGCACAGATGTCTCTGAGTGCACTATCCAAATACAGTGACCTGTAACCCTGATATAATCTCAGTTTAGTCTGCAAAATGGACATGCTTGTATTTGCATGTCAGAGATCACATACAATCATATCAGCATGGGTGCTGCTACAGGTTTGAAAAGACATTGTGGGGATGCAACTGTTTCGTCGTTTCACAGATCCAGTGACCCTGGTTCTATCCTAACCTTGGATTTTGCCTCTGTGTCATTTACATGTCCTACCCCTGTTTGTGTGGGTTTACTCTGAGTAATCCGATTTCCTTTCACATTCCAAATACATACGTGGTAGCATAATTGGTGTTTGTAATGTGCCCTTATTGTGTTTGTATTAGTGTGTGTGCATGTGCCCTATAATGTATTGAAACCATGTGACGCCAGCTATGCACTTTCCAGTCTTTCCAGCAACCCTGAACAGGATTAAGCAGATAGGAAAATAGATAATTAAAAAGATCTTATACTGGGCACCAATATAATTAAATCAGGTTCTAAAGAATTGTTAGGGCCCCTGTTAGAGGTCCTTAGAACACCCCATCACCCCCACAATAAAATTCCACTGCATTTCTATGATAAAATAAGATTAAGAATAAGAGCATTTAGTAATAGTGAAATTCTGTGCTAATGCTCGTCAGCCACTAGATGGAGGCAAAGTGTTATTTAACGATGTATATGATCAGGCTCTATTGACTGGTACTCATTCAATTATTCATTTTCTTATCTGCTAATCCTGGTCAGAGCTGCAGTAAACCAGCGGCACCGGGGGCACGGGGCACAAGGCAGGAACAATTAAAAACGGTGGCACAGGGTACAAGCCAGGAACAATCAAAAAATGACAGCAAAATAAACATTTATTAGAACTAAGTAGCTAATAAGAGTAATGTCATTCACAATTTTGTTTACTGTGACTGTAGTGTAAAAAACATCACTGATATGAGTCTTTGGGAACCCTTGTGTGGGTTGGGAGCTTGGAAACATCCAGTTCCAGGGTGGCTCAGAATTTGGAAGTGCTCTACGAATTAAAGAACTCTGGTTTGAGCCCCCACCTCTGGCTGCTTAAGGCTTGAATGTTGTATTGACCAGTGAGATGTTGTCTGGAAAAGGTCAGCAGATGAATGCTGGATTTTCCATGTAGAACCAGGCTCTTGGCTTTTTATAAACAGTGGTAGTGTGGTGTGTTGCACCTCACCCAGATGGGAAAATGAGCTTCTGTATATTTTGGTACACCTGCTAAAAACATTTAATTTAATGTTTCAGTTTAATGTCTGGATGTGTAGTTTAAAATATGATTGATTCAAACAAAATGATGAACACAAAGACAATACCTTTAAAGAAAATTTGTTTTGTAAGAAGAAAATAGGATCTTTTATTTACTCATTTATAAGGTGCAGTGAAACACTAACTTACTTTCTGAGGGCTGCTCTTTATCTTGGGCACCTTTCCTACATGACCACGGTGTGACTGCTCATGATCAAACTCCAGGTCTTCTAAGCGCTGTGTGAGGGCCAGTTTCTGCTGGATGGCCATGCGGAGCAGAGAGTTCAGTGTCTTCTTCTCATCCTCCGCAGCTGCCAGCTGCCTCTGCATCTCATCTAGCTGAGTAACATACTCATCACATCTGTGAAGAAAAGTCAGATATTGAATAAGTACATACAAATAATACCTTTGTTGAAATGATGGAGTGAAATGAAAGGTACCTGGTGGCAAACATAGCCCTTAGGGAGGAGAATGTGGCTGCGTCCTCTTTCAGAGCTTTTAGCTCATTTCTCAGCTTCGTCATTGTCTCTGTCACAATGGTCTTTTCATTCTCATACTTGCTCTTCAGGTTGGCCAAGGCAACCTCTGCTGTCTGGGAGAAACCACAAAAATTGAGTTAATGTCTTATCTAGAACTGATGTGGCATGGGTGTCATGTGATCAACTTTACTAGGGCACATGGGGCAACTGAATGTACACTTTACATGGGTTCACCAAAATTGGACAATTAAACATTGGACATTTTTTTGCCTGGTTTGATGAGTCTCCCCATATAATTTCTCATGGGCAACAAATTTCCTGCACTGTAGTTCCTGTACCTACCTGTTTGTTTGCCTTAAGAACGAGCCGTAAAGTGGCTATTTGTTCTCTTTTGGTGCTTAAGAGGGACTTTAGCTTTAGGATCTCCTCCATGCAGGCCTCCTTGTCTTTGTCCAAGATGGGTGCCAGCTCTTGAGCAGCAGCCCTCTGTCTGGACAGTTGCAGTGAGCGATCAACAGCTTTCTGCAAGTGTTTGATCTGATCGCGAATAATAGCGTTCAGGTTGTAGATGTTCAAAGGCTCTTTCCGAAGATCTCCAGTTGCCTCTGGTATGGGTGAAGCAGATCGTGAGGCATTGTGAACTGGTGAGCCAAATGGGGATCTCGTCGGACTCTGTTGGATTACTGTCTCTATTCTAGTTCCATCCATCAACGATTCTTTTAAAGGTGAGTCATTAGGGCTCCTGGAGGATTCTGATGAGTTGGCAGCAGCAAGACGTCGTGCAAGACGGGGTGACAGCAATACTCGTGGGTCATCAGTGCCCTTAATACTGCCGCTACGTGTGATTCGACTCTGGCGGTAATAGTCCAGCATGACACGGTTAGGTGTCTCATTGTTGCACATGCAGACATGGTGGTAGAGCTGAGCAAGCTCTTCACTGAAGGTGACCAGCTCATCCTGGGCAGCATTCAGGGTGCCTTGGCTCTCACTGGCCATAGACGATGCACATCGCAGCTCCGCCTCTAAGCTGGTGTTTCGTTCACGGATCTCACGACACTCCTTTTCCGATGATGTCACACGCTCATACAGTGCCTGGAGTTGTCCCTCACTTTGGCTGCGCTCTTCTGATTGGTTCTCCACAGACTGGTTATATTTTTCCTTCAAGGCTTTAAGCTCAGCTTTCAGATCAATGACCTCTGTGACAGCCACCTTATACTTACACTCCAGGATTTCAATCCCATTGATGTCCAGCTCGTACTCACGGCAGCCATTTATGAGTGTGTCCACCTTCTCTTTCTCCTCAGAATCCAGCTACTTGTCACTACACAGGCTCTTCATAGCATTGATATGTTCTGTGAGGAAGTTCACCCGCTTGTGCTGCTCTGTTAAAGCTCCCTGTGTGTGCTGTAGCTGGGTCTGAGACTCCTGCAGGTTAGTCAGTAGGGTTGCCTTTTCTCGCTCCACCTAGCAAGAGAAAGACACAAGCGAGATAAGGACTTTAAGCAAGCAAAGATAATTGAGTAAGACCAAAAACATACACACTTTAACATTTCTACATCTGAATAAATTGTTAACAAGTGGCAGTAACAATGGACACGTTAGTTAGACCTGCACTGGTGATATAGAACCACCAACCATGCAAGAATAATGACACTTTTTTCTTGTCTAGTGTCTCTCTGGGACACACTCCTCTTATCAGAGGACAATAAAGTGCATGGAATACAATTTCACTTGATTTAAATTATTGATCCATTAACGTGCATGTGTTTGATTTCCTTGACATGTATCATCCAGACTGAGCATATCCAACAGGAAGTGCTGCTTAATTGCTTTCTGATCACCCATTCAGCTGGAAGAGTGAAAACATCAATATTTGGAGAAGTTTCAATCACTCAGTGGAGGACAGCCAGGAAGCTAAATATAAACTGTAAACAAATGATGCTGAATGGAGATCTGGACAGACAGTATAGAGCTTCTAAATCAGCGCCAGTCTGACCAGCCATTACAAGTAAAATAAAAGTGCTTTAAAATACATTAATATGAATATATAATATTAAATGCATTCAGGGTTCAATTATGACTGACTGAATACCCAAGGCAAGTGAACTGCAGTATGGGGACAGCAGCATAAAAAGTAACTTCCCGAGCAGCGGAAAGTCATGAGAGGGTGCACAGTGTGTTAACAAAACAATATAACTGAGGTCAGTTCACATGGATATTTAACCCCTTGTCATGAATGAAAAAATGCCTTATCCAAAAAACACCAATGATATGATCTGTTTACAAATAGTGTCAAAGTAAGGCAAAGTAAAACAAAGCAAGTCTGCAGCTTCATTTCCTCATGCAAAACTTCATGTTCATGGGTTGATTATGACCCCCCTGTATCTGAGATGTTTACAGGTAACCTCTTTAAAACTAAAGACAAAAGTGCTTCTACTGTTGTCAGAATAACATCTTTTGTAAACAGAAATGACTTGACATGACTTGAAATTTCTGGTCTCCTAACCAACTGGGCAAGTTGGAAAAGAGTTCATGTTGAACCCTTGCATTTAGAGGACTTCTTGTCAAAAGACCAAATATCTGACAATATATACATTATAAGTGGAAAAAGTAATAAACTCCAGTATAGTAGATGGTTACACTAATGACTAACCTGTAAGAGCTGTTGTTTGAGCTTCTGGATCTCAGACAGGTTGAGTTCACTGAACAGATCAGACACAGGGTGCAATGCTTCTCCTTTCCTCCCACCAGGCCGGTGGTATTCACCGTTCATCTTTAGCGCATGGCCATTACACCCATTACACTTGTTACTGTCCCCGTTATTGGGACTGGATTCAGAGGCGGAGGTGCCGTTGTTGGTCGACTCCTCTGCAAACTTGAAACCCTCCACAACAGAGAAGGATATTTGAGTGTTGGATGTATACACACTGTCATTAAGGCTAAGGTGGTGGGCCAACTCCTTCCTCAGACAGTTTTTCTGCTCCCTTTCACTCTTCAGAGAATCTAGTGCCTCCTCTAACTGGCCCTCAGATATGTCCTTCAAACGCAAAGCATCTTCTAATTGGCTGTTCAAAAGAACAGTCTCCTCTGCTAGTACTTTGATTTCATGCTTCAGGCCCTCATACTCCACCTGTGGATAGAAGGAGAGTTAATGAAGCTGTTAAAATAAATATTTAAATATTGAACAAAAACTAAATTGTTTGCAGTCATTAAATTGACATCAATATATCTGACATCACGTGGCTCTGAAGTTTTGGACACAGATTTTGTTACAATTGGTAAAAAAATATTTCAGAAGATAAACAAGCCACATTAGTGGTGTGCATCCAAAACGTAAGCAGATTCTGTCTAGCAGCGGGTAATGTGTTGTTTAATAAGTAGAACTCCACAAACTGTATAAACTGATGTTATGCGACGTGCTAAATCATTTGGGTTTCTGTATGTTCTGTATGGACACAGCAGCAAATGTATTATACATATATTGCAGAAGACTATTGTTTCGGATGGAGAATTATTGGCACCCAGGTGCATTGTTAAATGTACCAAATTCAGCATTTAAATATGCACAGTTCTGGAGTATATAGCTCTTTCCTATAAACTGAATTTGTGATCAAATTACAACTTTTAGCTTTAAGGGATAATGGTGTGTTTGTGTTAGTGACTGAAGTGCATATGTTAGTGAGTACTTATGTGCAAACCTGATTCTGCTTTAGTGTAGACACAAGTTTCTGCAGTGTAATGTTTTCTTCCTCCAGCTCGGTGTAATCCTGCAGCAGTCTGGCTTCCCTGAACTTATACTCCTTGATCTCTTCTCTCATCCTGCTCTTTTGTTGCTCCAGCATCTTGTTACTCTGCAACAAACATGAAGAGATGGAAGAACACAATCATGGACAGAGGAAAAAAAGGGAGTCGTGTTTAGCAGTCTCCTGGACAGAAACCAGGCTAAGGAAAACAGCATCTGTTCTGGTAATGATGTAGTAATAATAGCTTGCTGATTTTTGCCCAAGAGTCTCTCACTCATCAGAATCAGAATAAAGCAGTGGTTCCTAAATCCCTCATGAACAAAAATGTTCATTTTTTTTTGTACTGTTGTTTCTAGGCGGAAATAAGCTTTGCAGGGACCAAAGATAACATTTGTGCAAAATGTTATGAACATAACGTTAAATAAAGCAGAAAAGGAAGGCAACAGTAATTCGGCAACAGAAACTTTGGTCAAACTTATTTAAATAGCATTTAAGAATTCATTTAATTTGCCTCACTTCCATTTTACGACACATTTATGTAATATAGCTGCACAACATGTTTAATCAATAATTACTGGGCATCCAAATGCCAACACCACAACACAATAAGCATTCTGGTTCTTGTGAAATCATAACATTGACATAAAATCATAGCACATCAGAGTTTCACTCATAAATGTTAGTACACTACAACCAAACCTTGTCATAAACACACCTGGACACACACCTTTTCGTAAGTGGCTTCAGCTATTTCAACAACACCTATTATTAAGAGTAGAATACAATACAATACAAGTACACTGCTCTAGAAACATCCAACATCCTACTTTTAAAGTAGCAATATTATCGTATGCCACATTTGACAAATTTCCTTTCGTTAGAGCTGAAATGTATTTTATACATTGTGAAGCAGTAAGCGGTAAGCAGTAAGCGGTAAGCCACAAAAGCTCACATGATGAGACAAATGAGTGTTGAAACATCTTCTGAAATATCTTCAGGTAATGCTAGAAGCAACATAATTACAAGAGCTTTTCATCATGGATTGGGTTTCCATGGCAGAGCATCTGACTGTGAGTAAGGTCTCATCACCCAAGGTCAATGCTCAAAATCACATCATGTTCATGATCTAAAATTACCCACAAGATCGAATACTGCTACAGCAGAAAACATGGACCTAATCTATTCCAATGCCCATGCTACTGGCCATATGGTGTATATTTCAGTGGATATTGATATCACACAAATGACATGCTGATCATCCCTAATGGTTAAACAACAGTGGCGGCTCAGTGTTACAGCTCTGGACTGCTAAATAGAAAGCTATGAGTTAAAATCAAGACTCTGTTAAAGTACTGCGGTATACTCATACCACTTTACCACATCTTACAGCACAGGACAAACGGCTGGAAGGAGTATCACACAGGAACCTAACACAGACAAGGGCTGAAATTTCCCTGGTCTCCGGTACAGTTATGTGACAGCACTAACCACTATGCTGCCCTAACCTGCAACAGTTTTGCAACTCATTTGCAAGTCACTTTGTAATAGGGTGTCTGCCAAATAGTTTAATGTTACAGCTATAAATGTATTATGTTTTGCAATTCTCCCTTTATGAAATCTAGTCTTTCAAAAACAAATGACATATTCTTATTATTTATTGATATAGAATAAAAGTGTAATTTGCTGAAGTAATGGTGGAACGGTGGCACAAATGGTTGTTGTTGTAGCTGCACAGTTCCAGATATAATGATGACCTTGATTTAAACCAATGTGGAGTCTGCATGTCCTCTGCATGGATTTACTCAAGGTATTCAGATTTCATCCCACCTTCCAAAAAACATGCATTCGTTTAATCAGTTATTCAAAATTGCCTCAGTGTGAATGTGTTTGGCTTGTATCAATCTAACCTTCTACTATAGATTGTTGTGACAATAAATAAATTCAAATATATCCCATTTCATTTACAAAATGATCATCAATTATAGTCTAAAAACATGATATTTTCAGAAAATGCAGTATGATTTGACCTTGGTTTAAACTCTAGCCCCTGGACCACATTCTACCCATCCATTCTCCAGACAGGGCCTTCCTGGGTAAAACGCAATGCTTTTTAATCATTTGGAAGAAATAGGTTATAAAACAATTTTATTAGGATTTCTAGTTATACATTTTAAATCAATATCTGAGTGATTTCCACTCCCCTGGAATTTGTTTTAAAATAAGTCAGCTGTCGGACACTGTGTCGCTACTCACAAAAAAATTGCTGACTAATGCAACAAGCAGAATGAGATCCCAGTCCCGAGAGATAGTCCTAATACACATGCACACACAAATGATAAACCAGACATCAGCAGGAGTAGTTTGACCAATTCTTATAGAGACACAGAGACTAACTAGAACAATACATGTGCATTTAACTTCTAAAAACTCTAGTGTAGACGTAACGTTAGCTTGGCTCAGCTCAGTAGAGATCTCTGTTATCTATAGTACACTACAAACTCACAAATAAGTACACTTAAATAAGTACATTTACTTTTAGTCTCATTTAGCATTAAAAGTATTTAGACACAAGTATGTAGACACCACCTCTAATTAGGATATGCTGCAATTTTGACCACATCACATGCTAACAAAATCACAGACAGCCTTCAAGACTGGCCAAGTTTATATAGCACTGGCTGATCCAATGTATTTTTTTGTTTTTATTGAGTTTGTTGCATACAGTCAGGATCTCCCTTTTGATATGCTTTACTGTGTGCATGTTGTATTGAATAGATTCACTCAGTTAATGTAAAACCCAAATTTACAGATTTTCATATTAAAATCCTTACCTTCACATTACACCCTGGAAATATAAGTCTTGCTTTTTTGAGCTGTATTTACAGATTGAAGTCATCAACATTATACAAATTTAAAAATCTAACTAAAAACATTTGTATGAATGGCAGGGTTATAATCAAAAATGTATTAATTTTCAAACAGAACAATGCTGTCCATCATGTTGCACATGTACAACCCAGAATGCTATTGGAAAAAAATGTTTTATGGATGCATAAGAATGAAACAGAATTTTATTATTGGGCAGCATTATACCTGGAGAAAAAAGACCGTACTACATAAGAACTTTATCTGAACATGGTGGTGGTAGTTTGGGCCTGTTCAATGCTGGCTTGTCATAATTTCTGGAGCAATGAATTCCCAATTACACCAGCAATTCTAAGAGGACATTTCAGGACATCTGTCTGTGAACCAAGTCAATAGAATGTGGGTTATGCAGAAACAAAGTGACCTGAAGCACACTAGTCATCTGACCAGGGAATGTTAAAGAGTAAAGTTTGATCTGTGGTACATTTTTAGTTTCAGATTATGGCAGAAGAGGCCAGTCAGGAAATTATCTAATATTATATTATATTATAATTATCTAAATATTATAGCTTTTAAACAGCAACCCTTTTCAGCACTGCGATGGACAGGCATCTGGTTTCTCGGGGGATGAGCCAGAGATCCCTTGACACAGGCCAGAAAAACATAAAATTTGGGGGAACACTAAGCCTCTAGAATCCAAAATGTTCAATATTTCTTTAAAAATGAAATCTAATGTTCAAAGGACAGACCAATGTAAAATGTGAAGAAAATGTTTTTATTCTGTTTTAAATAAATAAAATTTAGTTAACATCAACAATAAGAATTATTAACCCCTGCAACAAATCTACATGTCTAAGTGCATTAGGTTGCTGTGCTTGGCTGATTAGTTATGTCTATACATACACATATGATACATGTGTATCATGTCTTTTGCAGACCTCAGGACATTCCCTTATTCCCAGCTCAGTAATGGATTTGCTCTCCACAATAGGTGACAGTCTCTGACCCTGATATCACCCCTGGCCTCTGATGACTGCTGACGTGGCCACAATAACACACACATGCTTGCAGTCTGGATGACCTCAGGAAAAATCTAAAACTAGTTCTCTGAACTAACAGATTTACTAAACACATTATTTTTTTAATACATTTTAATCTACATTTACAAAATTCCATACATAAAAATATCATGACATTTTAGTATTTTAAGCAAAAAATATATTATTTAGCCTCAACATCAGAATTAAGGTAAGATAAAACCATTTTAAACTTGCAAACATAACTGGGCCAAAATGTTAATATTTAAGTAAAGACATACCCAATTTATTGTAAAAATAGCCATTTTTTGCTATAGATAAAAAGTGTTATGTCTAGAGAAAGAAAAAGCATTCCAGGCTAAGAACCTTATATCATTTGTGGTCTCGACATGGTTGCGGTAGTATCATAGTTTTGGCTGTTTTGCTGCATCTGGGTCGGGACAATTTCAGAGGCGAATTCATTCAAAATTATAGCTAAAAAATAATGAATTATTTCACAATGGCTAGTTAACATTTCTAAACTTATTCCAACAGATAGATTGTGGAAGGACTGATTGATTAGCAGAAAATATTATTTGCAGTTATTGCTGCACAAGGGGGTCACAGTAGATTCTGAAAGAAAAAGTTCACATACTTTTGCCACTCAGAGATGACAAATATTGCATTTTGTTCCTTATTAAATAAGTATAGTTGACTAATTTATTAAACTGGGTTCTCTGTAACTACTTGTAGAGTACACAAACCTTCACAACACCACTGTATACAGGTATACATCACTTGATGTAGACAACACATTCTGTGAAGCTGAGTATCATAAGATCTTGATGTTGTCCAAATAGTAGTTTATTTTCAAAAATTGAAAATCAAATGTAATTTTTTGACTAGTGTATTGAAACCAAAAAATTGGTCGATAATATGATTGTCACAACCATGACTTTTTCTCACTATATTTCTTAGGATTCAATACTCCAGCCATGTTACTCCAGTATCACATGAACTGCCCAAGATTATCACACTGCTTATAGCTTGCCTGGGGAAAAATCTAAATCCTAAATTCAGTAAAGAGAAAAGTTTCTGCTAAGTGTATATTTATGTAGATTATTTGAGTCCAATCGTAAAGTTGTAAATCAGACCATCATCAAACAGGGACATACAGTGCATCCGGAAAGTATTCACAGCTCTTCACTGTTTCCACATTTTGTTATGTTACAGCCTTATTCCAAATTGTATTTAATTAATCTTTTTCCTCAAAATTCTACACAAATACCCCATTATGACCATGTGAAAGAAGTTTTTTGAGAGTTCTGAAAATGTATTAAAAATAAAAAACTGAGAAATCACATTTACATAACTATTCACAGCCTTCGCCATGAAGCACAAAATTGAGTTCAGGTGCATCCTGTTTCCACTGATCATCCCTGAGATGTTTCTACAGCTTAAATGGAGTCCACCTGTGGTAAATCCAGTTGATTGGACATGATTTGGAAAGGCACACA
>JAVSBV010000103.1:1995480-2007081 GCA_033117975.1 Parotocinclus spilosoma
CCCACGCAGACACGGGGAGGACATGCAGACTCCACACAGAAAGGACCCAAGCCGCCCCCACCTGGGATTGAACCTGGACCTTCTTGTTGTGAGGTAAGAGGTGCTACCCACCGAGCCACCATGCTGCCCTACTGGTACAATATATTTCCAAGCTAATATTATATATTTATAATATACATATATTACTCAGTTCAGATATAAATCGAACCTATAAATTAGATTAAGAAATATGATCTAAAGAACAGGATTATTACTCAGTAGTCGGATTTCACAGTGCATGAATTACAAGAAATGACTCCTAAACACTTTTGTGAAACTGAGTGTTGAGAATTCTCAAAGAAATTAAGAACTTTAACCTTAAGAAAGACACTATAAAAATGTACTTCACAAAGGTCTGAGAGATTTTTACCGGGTCGCAAAGGAGAAATCAAATTACTGTCAGAGTTATGTCAACCCAGAGCTTTGCCATTATCTGTTTACCAAAGTGCCTGCAAACTTGTAAAAAAAAAACCCAACAAAAACATGATTTTATCCAGTTATTGAGTTATTAAATTCACTCAGTGACAAATCCAGTGAAAGGTGTAGCGTAAAAGCTTGCATAAGGTCAGCAGTTTAGCTCACCTCCTGGTAACCCTGCTCGTGTAACAGCTTGCCCAGGTTATAAAGGCAGCTGGTAACTGAGCTCTTATGTGCATGAGGATCCTTCAGATTTTCATCAGGGATGTCGGCACAGGTGAGGAAGGTTCTTTTAGCCTCATCTAAGCGTCCCTGGTTCATCAGGATGATACCCGTATTCAAGTAGGCAGCTGAGACAAAAAAGAAAGAGGAAGAGTGAGATGCGTAAAATTACCATCCAGTGTGAAGATAATTAGGCTCTTTGGGGCTTTCAGAAGGTCTCCAGATAACTGGAGCAGATGAACCGTTAGCCCATTTTGAGGGGTGCCAATACATATTCAACACTCGGGAGGGTGGGGGGAGGACTTGTGCCGAATGTGAGAACGAGAAGATTTATCGACCCCTATGGCAGACGTTAAGTCCATGGGCATGATGAACTGCCTCTGATTTAGCCTGTTCATTTTCTCTGCTAAACAGCAATTTTCGGCAGAGAATCAGATAAATTAGTCACTTCAAGAACGCTGATCAATTCTTATCTCTTCTATCTCTATAATGCTCACAATCCATCAACATGAGCTTGCAATACCAGAACTGCAGAGATTTTGGTAAAACTGCTGCAGCTGGGAAGAGAGACAATAGAGCTTATTTTGTATGCTACCACATTACTCCTAATGTACTAATTGCTTTGTCTCGCAAATTAGCACAATTTCCCCTTTTACATGGCAGCTACTAAGGGGGAGGCTAATGTCTGATAAAATTATCTTGCAAAATCTTGCCTAGAGCTGGCAAAATGTAATTTCCCTAAAATGCTTTTTACCTCCAAACAACCTTTGGAATCGGTAACCAAAAAGTTCAATCCCAATTTCAAGGTGAATCTGCAGGGTTTTTTTTCCAGTTTGACTCATAAGTCATATGCACTTTTTGGTGAGTTCACTAAGAAATGTTTTTTTTAAATAAATTGCAGCTCATATTTGTTCAAGCAAAGCAAAACCCTTGCATGCAGGGAATTTTGACTTGTGTTCGAATGGTGAGTATAAAATAAGTTATTATACAGATTTGTTTTCTTTTTTTGATGGTGTCTTACAGATCCATTCCTATTTCTCAAGAAATTCTGAAAATGTGTTGGTTTGCTTATTTGTCCATTTAGCTTATTTAATGTCACTTCCAGCATTAATGGCTATAGGACTGATTACATCAAGGTTAAATCAAAACTACTCAGATCATGCTAATTTAGAGTAATCAAATTACCTAATGCATGACTTGTGGTAGGCAAATGGAATACCAGAGTAAACCACATGAACAAGGTGAGGACATTCAAACTCTGCACCAGTGCAACCGGGATTGAATCAGAGACATTGGAGCAGTGGTGTGACCGTTCTGAAAAAGTTTACATAATTTTGGAAATGTTTAAAACGTGTTTTTGTAGCCTTTTGATCAGGTAGAATCTCAGTGTAGCTAAACACCTGCCCTATTTGCATAATTATACATCATTTTATATAGACTCATGACTGACTAGAGTCAAATTAATGGAAGGGAAGGGAGAAATACTTCCTCTTCCCTTACTTATCCAGTCAGGATGACAACTTCTGAGCTCTTTGAAAGCCAGACATGATTGCTTGGCATCCGGTAAACCTTGATAGCTTTTGATTAGAGTGCAAGAATTTACAGCAGCATCATATTGGAGTGAGTCTTTTTAACAAAGCCATGGGGCATTTTATGCAATCAAACTTAGATTTCTTTTTTTGCCAACATAAAAGAAACCATATTAAAGAAAATGGTACATTCCAATATAAGTATGAAATCACTGGTACAATCAAACTATCTGAACACCTACACCTGATGCCCCATGTAAACAATGATGGCAATTATATCACAAAATTAGTCACAATACACTACACAATTCTCACCACAACAACCAAAGACAATGATGCATTATTTTCCTGACCAATACATGACACTATCTGTTTTCTCTTTAGGCTGTCGAGGGAGTTATTTGAGGATTTCTAAAACATGGCCAATTGAAATAAATATAAAAAAAACATCATGCAAACAACCTACACAAGCCAAGCAGGTTAGCCTTTTGACCCAGACTCAACCGATTCAAATTGCTATTTAAATGTTGACATTAGGGGATTTAAAACAGCATCCAAAATGTGAGCACAGTCATTTATTCAATAAAGCTGGATAATGAAAGGCCAACCCACCTCTATCCAAAAACACACACAGCTGAATCTGCAGTTGCTTGGACACAGTCATGACTACAGGGAACTGAATTTGTCAATAAAAATTGTGTGCACTTACAAGCCAGAGTTGGCCTGCTTCCAATGGCCAGCTTATAGTAGTGGAGAGCCTCTGAAAACTTGTTGTTCTCCTGGAGCAGCAGACCCCTAAATCACAAAAAAGAAGTAAATAATTGATCATTGTTATTAGCAGCATCTGTGTATTGGGTGGGTTTATCTTTAGTGCGCACAGGTGGACCCAATCCAGCTGTTTTCAGCTTTCCAGAGAACACCTGTGCCCCACATCAACATTAATTATTACACAACATACATGTTTACAAGCTATTATTTAAACAAACATTAAAACATTCATTCTTATTTATAGGTTATTATTTATCCTAAATCTAATATTCTAAATGATAATGAGCCACGCAAATTCTAACACTAAAAGTTGATTATCAAGTACATACACTTCTCATAAGAATTAGGGGATAATTGAATAAATATGAATATTAAGCTATTAAAAAGAACCCTTTGATTTTACCGAATTAAAAAGATAATCAGAAAAGCAAATGAAAAGTCAAAAGAAAGTTGTTCGATTACAGAAATTAGATGCAAACTCATTTATTGTAATTGAGTAGCAAGTGACATATTCATGGGGGTGAACAGAAGCATGTCAAACTGGACAAGAGTGCCCCAACATTGACTGTTCAGTGGGGTGTATGGTCACCCAAGACCAAAAAACACTGGCAGCAATAATCCATGGACAGGATGAGATTGTACAGCTGTTCTCATGGGATCCTCTCCGAATTCATTTTGAAATATTGATTAATTTTTGTGAGCCATTCAAAAGAGGCAAGTAAGGTTGTCTAGAGAAGTCATTTTGCAAAACCCTGATTTATCAGGCATGATTGGTCATTTAAGGTATACAAATGCTGGTCGAAACAAACAAACATAGAAACTCCTCCTGGAGGTTCTGGCCACTATCAGATGATAAAGCTGAGACCAGGCTTGATAGATGTTCAACAGCATCATCAAAACCTTACTATCACAAACATTGATATTTAACATTTAACATTGGTATTTTAAGTTACACAACATACTGCTCACTACACCGAGTTATGGATCCCAGGTACGAACAAGTTAACACTTGAGGTTAGTATGAAAGCTGAATGAGACAGATGGATGATTAATGAGGGTACAGTTTCTCAGAGGAATACAGGATGTGTTTGCCTCAGCTGCCCTAAACATAGAAAGCATGTGAGCTCACTCACAGATTATACAGCATGTCTGCCATGTTCCTCCTGTAGTACAGAGCATTCCTGTAAGCTCGTTCAGCCTCCTCCATTTTCCCCTGGTTCTTCAAGACATTTCCCAGGTTCCCCCAAGCTGAAGAGGTAAGAAATGCAGAAAGTGTTTAACTTCATTGATGGCACACGTTTCTATACTGAAGACAAACAGATGTGCTTAGGTGCTTGTTCTACATCTCTGTACAAGATCATTTTCGAACACATGAAATAAAAAATAAAAAAACGTTCTCAGATTTGTTTTTATTAATCATGTTCGACAGTTGGTTTGGAACAAGTGCTGATTTTCGGTATAAAACTGGATAATTTCTTTCACAGACGAAAGAGGCTGGGTATCTACAGCCCAGTTACCGAACAGTGGCCATCTATTAAGTACGCCCAGCCTTAAATATGCTTTCTTTGTAGATATACAAATATAAATTGGAGTATAGTAATCAGGGGTATAACGATACACTTTGCTCACAATTTGATTTGAGTTCATGGAGATCAATTTTGCATTAATAAAAGGCACTGCTTTTTTTTTAAGTGTGAACAAAAAGTGTGCAAAAGAATGCACATTGTCT
The DNA here is from genome assembly GCA_033117975.1 of Parotocinclus spilosoma. Classification (NCBI taxonomy): domain Eukaryota; kingdom Metazoa; phylum Chordata; class Actinopteri; order Siluriformes; family Loricariidae; genus Parotocinclus; species Parotocinclus spilosoma. The sequence goes on from JAVSBV010000103.1 coordinate 2,000,185, forward strand.
TGTATAAGTTTTAGTTAAACAACATTAGACCTTTGCAATGAAATTACTAGAAACATAGGTTTAAAATTGTCAATAAAATGCTCTGTTGTAGCTTCAACATATCTTAAATGACTGAGTGAAAAATATCCCTTTTCATTTCTGAAGAATAACAGTTAAAAAATAAAATTAGGATGACTGATTGATTAATCATGACATATGATTGCTTTGTTGAAAAAGTTCAATTGCAAGACATGGCATCATAAACAAGAACTCACAATCAAATATGATGATGTGCATGGTCCCACTTTAACAGCTGAAATCAACTGAGACAGTGTTGGACTATTCTCAGCACAGCAGTAACTTTTGATATTATTCTGGTATTAAGTTCCCCAACAGAAAAAAATAAAGTTTTGGTAAATTTAATTAATGCATTTCTGGCAGTCTGTTTTAAGAGAATACATTATAAGGCGTTGCAAGATCATACAGTCACTACACAAAGAATGTTTTGAGCATTACTAAAACAAGCTAAAACAGAAACATAAATAAATAATCTAATTCACACGCTTGCCTTCTAAAAGCTCCTAAAAACTTATTCTAATTGAGATGTCCTCTTTGCCATTTACAGTGGGTATGTTTTTAGGATTACTGCTGTTCATCCTAATAAAAATGCTGTGATACTGGAAAATGTCTATTAAAAACAATAGTCTGAAAATCTGAAATGCAGAGGTGCATATTGCAGGAACGGTGTATTTCTGATGTTCAGTCTGGCAGATTTCAATTTTTGACATTAAACAGATTCCATAAGAGGAAATTACATTATTTTTCGCAGAGAAAACACATCTAAGTGCAGACTTAATCCTAAAAACAAACTATCAATACTCTGATTTTAAACCATATGAGTGAGTGAGTGAATGACAGAATAGTATACTGACCTTTAGCAGGGTTCACAGTTATCCCTGACTTGTACAGCATCTCCTCATTGTTCCAGTCTTGGTTCCTCAGAAATGTCTTAACTCCAAACAGTAAAACCAGAGTAGCACTACAGACAATAACCAGAGTTCTGGATGAGTTCGTCCTCAGTCTGATCCAGAGTGCCCTCATGCCCACCGCCACCAGCAGACAGAAACCCATGCTGGGGATGTAGAGGACCCTCTCAGCTACCACAAACCCCACATAGAAGAAAAGGTTGGTGGCAGGGAGGAAGGGGACAGCCAGCAGGCCTAATGAGAAGACTACTATATTCTCAGTAGTGGGCAAAGAAGTCCTAGCTATATAGTGCTCTTTGATTCCATTTCCATTAGTTTGAACGGAGCCCGAGTCTGGAATGGAGTGTTCATAATCAGAGTGATAACTGTGTCCATTTGTGCTGGACTTTCCATTTGCTACATGGGCTTTCCCATTAGTCACCTTCCCATTGGTCTCCTTTCCTTTGTTTGGGTGACCGCAATGTCCGAACCATGCCAGTGCCAGCAGTATTGTGTAAAACATCAGTGTGTGCAGGTTCCTCCAGTCTGTGATGCTCCTCAAAAGGGGTAGAGCATCCATGGACCAATCAAAACTCAATCTGTCTGGGCAGAGAAGCAGCCACAAGTTCATGGCAGGCAGGTAGAAAAAGGTTAGCATCCTGGTCAGAAAACACGGACAGTCTGCTGCAGGGTTGTCAGAGTTGGAAAAGTTTGGAGGTTTGTTGCCCATCCAGTAGAGGCGGCATGCCAGTAGAAAGACACCCCAGGAACCAAGCAGACACACTCTCAGCAGGAGGTGCCAATTCTTTTTCTGAAATGCAGAAAAAAGTGATGGTCTTGGTAAAACATTTTGAGTAATGAAGTAATCACTACCTAACGTTCATGAAATCATATACGTAAACATTACATGCTGGCTTCATGTCTTGGTGAGAGACAACTGGTCTGTTGCCAACCACACCTGGCTTAAGTGAACCAGAGTTCAGTGAAATAAATGTAAAATACAGCTAGAAATCTAGTATCCGCCAAAGTTAAATGGCCGCCTTCTGCCAGAAAGGAAATGATTATAGGGTATTAATGGAGTGTTGGAATATTGGACATTTTGTGGTAGAAAGGGCTCTATATAGCTCCATGAGGACAGAGCAGGCTGATCAGCTGGTAGTACTCACTGCTGCTGGTAGAGATAGTTGTTCAAGAGATGATAATACTTTCAGTTCAAAGTCCTGGCAGTTGCTACAGTGTCTCAAGCAAATAAGTGCCATAACAATTAGCCGGTTAATGTACTACACTTTGTTTAGCTTAAAACGTAAACAATGGGTTTATACCAACTGTACTTAAGTTTCCCACAGCAATCCTACAGTCTGGTGGATATTTCCTCTACAGAGAAAAGCCTAGTCTTGCTATAGACTTATTTTTCTGTTTCTACTTGCTTTAAAAAGTGCCATCTAGCTCATATCTGCTATATATTTATTCACCACTCATAACAGAGGTGCAGGAGCGAGGATGATTTTCCAGTTACTGTCCAGTAGCAGCCCAGCACAGTATTGATTTTCCAGCTTCTTTAGCCATTTTTGCTTTATCCGGTGATGACTGGGAAGACCTCTCAAGGGAAGTCTCTTAAGACTACTCTTTCTAATCTTTTTTGTTAGTCTAACATCTTCCCCATGGCCTCAGTTAAAGCCTTATATTGTGGTGCAAGCTCACCACAATGAGCAACCCTGTGGTGAGCTCATTCTGTGCGAGTCGTTTTGTGTCTATGAGTTAATTATTGCCAGAATAATTAAGGCTATATTTAATCTCACTTATTAGATCTAATTTTTCTACACTCACTGGTTCTACTTACCATCTAGATGCACTTTATAGTCCTACAATTACAGACTGTAGTCCATCTACTTTTTCTCTGCTTTGCTCTACGTTGTTTATCAGTCCCCCTTACTCTGTTCTCTTACTTTCAGGATGACCACCACAAACCACAATTTGGCGTTCAATTACAGTAGAGTACAATTTGGATGGTGGATCGTGCTCAGCACTGCAGTGCCACTGATGTAGTGGTATGCTTGTGTGTTTTGCTGGTATGAATAGATCAGACACAATAGTGCTAATGGAATTTTTGAACACTGTTTTAATTGCTGTGTACTCTACTACACGCTCCCATTACGCTCCACCTTGCACAGCTTGTCTTAGTCATTCTCCCATGAGTGCTTACCGGATGTTTGTGGCTGGACATTTTAATAAGTGGACAATTTGAGTCCAGCAGTGTCACTGAGGTGTTTAAAACTCCAGCAGCACTGCTGTTCAGATCCACTCACACCAGGACAACACACACTAACACATGCCCACCACATAAATGTCACAGCAGTGCTAAGGACGATCCAGCACCCAAATAGTACTTCACTAATTGGAAAAGAACAAAGTGGTTCTATAAACTAAGTGGAACTGATAAAATAGACAATAAGAAACAAGGAACCTAGTAAAGTGCTCACTGAGTAACTGTTAATGTTAATGATAATTCTTAGTGTTCTTTTATGTTCACTTTTCAGGTTATGCGTTATTAAAAGGGTATTAAGTACCATGAACTGGTACCATTAGAATACATCATAAAGCCTAGTGACTTAATTTCTTCTGATTTAATTTAGCTTTATTATGACCCCTCTATATTAAGGGCTATTCATGTGTGTATTAGCAATTTCCACATAAAAGAGCAAAGAGGAGCAAGTCTCCTTCATCATGGACATAATAATACAACAGCAGCCGCAGTAATTATTTTCTCAGTCAGTACCATGCAGTCACGAATACAAAGGTTTTAAAACTTTGCCGTCACTGAAATTCCAGTCTTCTGGTTAAGTTTGTGCACCATCCCAGTGTTTTTGTATGGCCCAAGACATGCACTCTTATTAGTGGTGCATTAAAATGTCTAGACCCTAAATGGGTAGCCATAGGCAACAGACACACAAAAAAAAATCCTGATAAACCTAAGGCAGAAATGTCGTGAGGAACCAGACGAAAATAGTGAATCCGTTTTCCCTTGAGTGCCCAGACAAAAGGATTAAGTTCTTAAGAGTCCTTGTCTGCATGGTCAGAAAGGAAAATCAAGCAGCTTGTTGGTATAAAACAGAACAAGTTCAGTGTAGAACAATGTATGTGAAAGAGGGTTAGATAAACTGGAGCTATCATTAGTACCAGCCTCATTTTATACACACATTAAACACAAAGGTATGAGGTGGGGCTGTGCTATATGACCAAAATTTCACATCACAATAATGATATGCATCACAATATAGCACATTTACTGTTTTTACAGTAAATATAAATTTAAATATACAGCGCACAAAAATTAGGGGACACTTAAAATAATGAAATATCCTATAACAAAATATAATGAAATATTTTATTTAGAAACTTTGTAAAAATGGCTAAGCATATAACAATATATAAAACTGTGACACATATAGGTTTAATAGAATTGCACAGAGAGCAGTTTTCTTGGCTGATTCCAATTTTTATTATTATGTTTTTTTTTTACATATGACTGGATATTTCAGATTTTCTTCTGTCTAAAAAAATATGAATGAAGCATACAAAAACACTTTTCTCTCGTTAGGTGATATATATCGTCATATCGCACAGGGCCATTTAACGGCCAAATTACATTCTGTGTATCAGGTCATTAACTGAAAAGGTCCTGAACCAACATTACATAACTGACTAGTTTTGACATAACCCTAATCCATTTACACCATTAATGCTGAATGTGACTAAATAAAAATAAATATACGAATACACAAACTAGACATCTCCTTTGCTCCTGTGATGGAATTATATAGATTTTCACAAGAACACTCTGTGCAAACAACACAGCATCCGAAGCATCCGAAACAACGTGGTACTTTTCATTGATTTATTCATTTATTCTTCTTTTACACGTATTTGCACTTGCCAATGTTCAGAACAATCACACAGTGGCTGGCTGTACACAAACAAGAGGACATTTGTGTACTTGAAGAAATTTCCAGATCAGATGACATACAATCACCTCTTAAACATTAATAATATTTATGGCAGTTAAACTACAAATGCTGAAACTTTATTAATTTGACCAGCTGTTAAATCCAATGGGAGAGATCAGAGGAGAACACATTTGGATTTCCTAGTCTGGGATCAGTTGAAGCATGCAGGTTTCAGAGGCTCTGTGGTGTATTTAAGCTGTAAGTCAGAGGCCAAACGGAACAAGCTGAGTGTAGAGAAATGCAGAGCCACTCCGGACCTATTAACGACAACTGCAATAGAGCTGAGTAGTTTTTGGTCTGACCATAGCTGTACTAATTCTAACTGTCTGTGTGTGTGCCATGAGTCTGTTCTAAGTGTAACATGGAAATAATTTGAGCTAAAAGTTTATTTGCACATTAGTACTCTGTAAATTTCATTAAGTAACCTCTACAATCATTTATTTGCAATACACTGCTGGACTTATGCCATTAAGATATTGTACATTTTCATGTAATCATTTTCAACTGGATTGAGCTTTGGTGATTTTGCATAACCAGTCAAAAATGACCCACATTTTACAATTAATAAGTGTCCTTGTGATACACTAGATACGATAACTTACCTACATACTGCACACAACCAACAACCGACAAACATTTTCAGATGCTGCACTTGTTCATATGAGCAAACTTATGGTACTGAACTATAAGACACTGCAGCTGGTGGATGGGAGTACTTTTTTTCCAGGAAGTTCAGAAGGTCACAGGAGGAGATTTGAGAAACAGCTGTTGTTAATTATGACAATGGCAGAAAAAGCTTTTGTGCAACATCTCCATGACACTCTACAGAGACGAACAGTGTGTGCCTGAATTACGTAAAACCACTAATGTTCAACAGGATGACACTGAAAACTGCTTGCAAGAAAACCTCAGCCCTAACTTGCTATATGATTGACAAAGTCCCAGACACAGAATGAGTATTCAAACAGTGCTGCAAGAAAAACCTAATACTGATAAATTACAGCACACATGGCAAGGTAAGGAAAGTGTAAAACTCTTTGGAGAGGAAACAGTTAAAGGCCCATTGGAGACAAGTCAATATACATAGGTTTGTCCCAGGTACCAAGGATAGATTCAGTCTGCTTACTACATAAAAATAAATAGATTCTAAGTGAATTACTCTTAATATACGATGTATAAAACATAACTGCATCTTACTGTGCAGCTAAGGCTTTGAAGACTTGCCTGGCCTCAGGAAAGCACGTTAGATTACATTAACAACACGGAGTGGATCATCATCCTTTAATGCTCTGCAAGTCTGACAACAATATGGAGCTCAGATAAGAGACAGACATGCCCCAAAAGCTCAAATAAGACCAATTAATAATATGCATAAGTTACGTTTCCTGTCTTCAAGTTGCTCCAGTTTTCGCTCACCTCTCGGAAGCATATCAGCTTGGATGAACTACTAAAAAAAACAGTCCTTAGGTCTGAGCAATGGACTGGGACCCTGGGATGTATTTCTGCACTGCAGACCCATTATTGCCCTCACTATAAAAAACAGGTACTAAAGTCAACTAAATTAACTAAAGTTTCCCCATCACAGTCAACTTCATAAAGGACAGTTAGACACATTCCTAAAAATTTGTAAGAGTTGTTGGATTTTGTCAGCAAATCTGTTCAAAGGTGTGCAATTAGGTCTGGCAGCTGATAACCCAGGGCAAACTGATGACGTCAAGCAAAATCCTGAAGATGCAGGGTCGTTTAAACATACATAATAATTAACCAGAGTGGATATAAAAAATATCTAATGAAATTTTGTGTAGACAGTTGTATATGTATATGTATACATATACACATACATACATACCAGTGGCGATTGCTCCAAGACTACAAGGGAAGCTCAGCTTCCCCTAAAATGTCAAAAAATAAGTGATCAAATATATACTGTTGTGTGTACATGTCATTGA
>JAVSBV010000103.1:2011392-2027009 GCA_033117975.1 Parotocinclus spilosoma
ATATTACACCACATGCTTCAAGGCTGAAGGTGCTAATCTGGGTACCTAAGAAAAACCAATATCTTCCACACAGAGTTCACACAGAGAAATAGTATGCAAGGTCTTATGCAAGAAAAAGATTAGTGCAGTAGAGTTTGCAGGATAATGGCAATAAGAAGGCATGCTTCTAATGTAAGATGACATTGAAATACAAAAACACTCAAATGGCAAAAAGTTGGAATAGCTGAAAAAGTCTAACATAAAACCAGATGTGTTCCCGTTTATCCATCTCAGTGTGTGTTCAGATGAAGAAAACTCCATTGCGCACATTATCTCTGTCAAAAAACGTATGATATATGTGTGTAAAACACCTACTGCTGCTTAAACAACAATTTTGCGGTGTAAGGCTGGGTGTCAGTCAGTCATGTTATTCCAGTATCAGATTTGTACGGTAGTAAAGCAGTGAGAAGGAAACGGGACCAATGGAAGGAAATGAGAGAGCTCATTGCTCACGTGATGCCTTTTCCAGTCGGGGCAACATTCTTCACATGACCGCACAACTCTGGCCCCCTGAGAGACTAACTGGCATCATGTGACTACTATGCCGAAAAACCCCACCACCTCAGCCAGGGTTCTCCGGTCAGAACCTGTCTGCATATCACTTTTACTGTCATGACTGGCTCACTGGGCAAGTGCCATGCTAATGTGAAGTGATGGCCAACTGGACGTGCCGAATTGTGAACTAAAGACTGTACGTGTTATGGCTAAATGAGTAGCCTCCTGTCATGCAAATGGTGCAAATTGTGATGACAAGACCATTCCTGGCTCAGTGCCAAACAAAAGTGTGTAAAATAAGTGAAAATCAGTCAATCAATTATCAAGCAAACAATCTATTAACACAGACACTGGCAAAATGGACTCGAAGCAGAAAATGCTGACCAATTTCTAGAAAGTATGCACTTGTAATAAAGTTTTACTGATAACAACTTCAAAAAGGAAGCAAAAAATATTTGACCCAATAAAGGTTCACAACAGATTGAAGACAGGGATGAAAACAGATAACAAATAAAACGAGGTTTTGGGAACAAAGGCAAATACCTCTGCACACAAACAGTGTGCTCACATTTTAGCCATGTTTGGCTCTTCATAAAATGTACTTTTTCAAAACGATACACATGGTTTTGCCCCAACTCCCTCGTATAAGGGGATCAAATAGAGTTTGTGGTCAAGGAAATGCAAGACAAGTGACAGGATTTAATATTCTGGCGAATGACATTTGCAAAGCTGCGTTAGGGAGTGAGAAAGCTTGAAAACTTTAATTAAAAATATAAAGTTAAAAGTAATTTTTAAATGCTGTCTGTTTCTTTATTCGCTTGTGCCACAGGTGTTTTCATTTATGAGCAGAAGCAGATCAACAGCAAAAATGTCAGCTATGTGAAATCATTTCACCATCTCCAGAGACATCAGACATCAGACAAACTGTATATACTGTATATTTTGTTTGTCGTTTAAATCACACAAACCTAAAGTAAAGGGACCTTCAGTCCCTGAGTGTTTAAAATTTCATTATCAGTTTGGACAAGGCTTTTATTTTGATGTGTCCCTAGGTCCACAGTATATATATAATAGGTAGCTAATGCCTAGTGAAGCTCATTAAGTCCAAGTGCAAACAATAGTTCATGCTTTTCTTGGTATTAAAATCTGAAGTTTTGAGAATTTTAAAGATAAGATCTGACTTCCTCAAAATTTATGTTCACCAATCACAAAGCTGATGTTGCTTGTCACTAAGAACGATAAAACAGAACAGCTTTATTTTGTGTTGCACAATAACCCAGTGCTTTTACTACAGAAATACCACAATAGCAGGGTATCAGGCTACAATGTGGCTGATAGTAAACAGACAGTCATTGTAACTTCAAGCATATTCTCAACAAACGCTGGCAGTACAATGGGTCTTACAGCAGAGTTACTTCAACGTGGCACTGTTTGTGCTTCTCAAGGTTGCTATATAATGCATAACAGTCTAACGTATTATGAATATGTGGACTCCAGTACAAGGAGGAGTATAGCACAAGATGCAAGAGCTCATAAGGAAAATAAGAAACACAGGCTCTGCAGAAAAAAAAAAAAAAAAAAAACTTACTTCCAGAGAGAATATGAAAACAACAAAATGAATAATATGAAAATACAGTGACAGTACTTGTTAAAGGCTTGAGGGCATCACAAAACAACACATGTGGGCACATGGGTCTGCTGTTCAAAACTGCTATACAAGTTCAGATGGTGAACAGGGTAAATACAGTAGCAAAATAGCTCAATTAAAACACATTGATCAAGGGCAAAGTAAGAAGCAGGCAAGTGAGTCACTAACTAAGAAATGTTTGCGTGAGGAACCCTACCAGAGTTGAAGATTTTCTGTTCAGAGGAATTGGCTAAAACGGACAAACAGTTACTGCTTAGATTTAGCCACAGTTATTGCACAAGTCAGTCACACTGGATACTAAAAGCAAGGGTTCATATACACTTGTGACTCACAGATATGTAATATTGGATAGTAGACCAAGTATGACATATTTTTGGCTCATTTGTTTAATTAGGTTCTCAAAATCTTTTAGGAAACTCTAAATGTTGTTTTAGGTCATGTTTCAGTAGAAATACAGACAATGCTAAAGGGTTCACAAACTTTCAAGCAACAAAGCATGTTAAACAAATGCATCCATTTCATTATGGTTACATGATGAGTTTGTTTAAGTGATAGTTTATATTCTCTATGTGTTTATTTTATATAAACTACCAAAACTAGTTTATTTGCATTATATGGTGCTGCCAGTTATGCAGTGATTATACTGTGGTAAATTTGAGGTAATTGATGATAGTTTTTAATCTTAAATTATGTTCCCAGGACATAAAGCCTCATGAATGGTATTCATTCAGTCCTGTTGATGGACAATTAAAAGGGTAATCAATAAAATATATAGGGAATAAGTCAGACCAGTTTTTATAAAACCCCCATGCATCATATTGACACTTTATTTTTTATTATTATTATTTTATTTGCATATCAAAAAGTTATTTAACTCACCCTCCCCCATATTTGTCCCACTCCCTGAACACTTTACAATGATATCCTATCCTTGTGCCAGAGCAGGATAAAAATAGAGCGCTGCACCGGCCACATAATTTTGCCAAGTATGGGTCATCACCCCGCTTTAGTCTTTGAAAGGTCCCCCGTCATATTTTGTGAATGTCCATGGGGAGGCACTCTGCCTTGGCCACTTCGCTTTGCTGCCTAAGCCTTTGTCTGGAGTTTCTTCCCATGAGAGTGACTGTGTGTTGACAATACCATACTTTCTCCTCCCCAGTGGTACTTACGAAGAACTCTTGAACACAGCTGCTTCATTTGTTAATTAATGATTAGTGCCCATTTTTTTGTAACCTTAACAAAAGACAAACTAGTGGTATTCAAGAGACATTCCACTGCTACATGGACAAAGCTAGTCCTTACAACTCAGCATCTGATTTTCTTTTTCATAATGAGAATGCAGGAATTGTCTTGTGCCCTGCACAACAGGACTGCAAGGGTGAAGAGTAGTACTTGGGAAAGCAACAGCATAGGTCATTAGAAACAGCTTCTCTGGCAGACTGCATAATCTTACCTCAATTTAATAATGATCAATTAATGGGTCAAAGTACTGACTGATCTTCCAGCCTATTGCAGGGCTCAGCAGGGGTTGCAGTTACAGCTTTAGAACTCACAGCCAGAACTCAAACCCAGGCCATTGTGGTGCTGGGCTAGTGAAATGCTGCTGCATCTCCTGAGTGTCTTGCATACACAAATTGTAAAATAATAATAATGTGTGTAACTTTTTCCACTATGCTGCTTCTGTCCAGTCATGTCTTCCAGTGCAGTCAAACCCTGTCATCAAAATATACCTCATTCTTGAACACAGTTAGGATAATAAATGTTCAGCTAACTTTATTATTTCAAATAGTAAAAATCAGCAAATGACTAGTGGGTATTTAAAGCTACATTTAATGCTGTCAGCACAACACAGTGTCAAATGGTCTTTCTGATTGGTTGTTCTGCCTGTCTGTTAAGTGTTAAATCAACCGCGAATTAGCCACGTAATAAAAATGTGGAGGGTGCAGGTAAAGGTAAAATATCATTACTGTTTACAACCATTATCTTCCATATTACCATTATTTAGAGTAGCTCATTGGTTAGGATCATGGGATACAGGGTTAAAATAGCTCATATGTTTTGTGAGACACAATTCTTGTTAATACATCCAAAATTTTCAAGTTGTGGTTATTCACATATTTTCCTGCATTGTCTTATTATAGTTTATTGGGTTTCATTTACTTGAGTAATAATCTTTTTAAGGAATAGTACTTTAAGGTTTTGGGCTGCACAAGCCATCTCTGATTAGGGTATGCAGATCAGGTGAGATATCATTCTTCATCATCTGCTTTCAATTTGGGTAGGAAATAGGCAATTTGCATATATGAATAATTTATACTGTAGTCTATTGTGGAGATGAAAAGCATGGAGACAGGCAAGTCATTTTGCAACAGCAAATGATTTCAGGAAGAAAAACAGTCCTGATGATTTAGACGAGAGACTACAGCGCGATCAGTAGAACACTGGAAGGAAGATGAACGTCTTTCCTGTTTGTATTCTGACCAAAAAAACCCTTTCAACAGTACAAATATACATTCCACGATAAAGTAAAGTCAATTTGCTTCTTCCTACATAGGTGAGATATCGGTCTGGCAGATAATTAGTCAAAATGTCAGCCAGTGGCTGTAATTGATTTGGACAGAGTGCGCCGAAAGAACATCACCCAGCCTACAGGCTAAGACAAACACACCGTCTCAGACAAAGAAAGGGTCAGAAGCTTTGTGGTTAGTACAACCAGCTCCGGCTACCATGAAATTAACATTGTCATGGGTGGATGTGGCTCATCTCAATGCAATAGAAATAGCATTAGCAACCGTGTGGAAAGCCTAGCCTGAGTGTGAAGGTCCAATTCTAAATCCATTCCAAGGACAAAATTCCTCCCCACTTACTTTTATACGTTTTAGCACCTGCTCCAAGCTCCTCATATACACCATCCTCTTGTAATGGGGTGGGGGCGTGGAGGTAATAAAAGAGTGCTCCCTATTTAGGCTACATTGACAAAAAGGAAAAAAAAAATCACCAGGCTCAGTGCAGTACATTAGGTAGGTAATAAATTAGCAGAAGGCTGACATCATCACCTCATTTTTTTATTAGACCATGCCAAGTCTCCTGGGATAAATACCAAGCTTTTGGATGATTACCCAGTTCCTTTTTATGAAAAAGAGCGAGCTTTAAACAAAGAAGACAGAAGTGATGCAATATGTCTGGTCATGCTGATCCGTCGAGCTACATGAGCGCAATTTCAAGTCCCTTGAAAGCAGACAAAAGAGAATACACACACAAAGATCCCTGCTGCAGTATTCTACTCCAATAACTCCATGAAATTTTCACTTGGTGTTAAATTCGTGCCCTTAAGCTGACACCATTTGCATTTTTTGCTAGGTACATTTTCGCTGTGCTTTGAACCAATATTGCATATCGCACATGGCAGAACGCAGCTGATAAAGGTACGTTCCTTGGCTAAGCGCTTGCATATTGTTCTTGCGGGCCAAAAGTTCTTCCCTTTGGCACTCTAATGTGAGTTATGTGTATTATGAAGGAATGCTGTTGCTGCAGGACGTTGCTCGGTTGCATCATTAACATTTCAGTAGAGAAACCACAGCTGTGATTGATGACTGTGTCTCTCCCTCCACCTCCGCCTCAGTCTCAGTCTGGGCTATGTCTGGGCACTGTGCATACCAATCACAGGCAGCCCCTTGAAAATAGCTCTAATTACAACAAATGGGGAAGATTTGAAAGGTGAGAAACACCAAACAGAATCGTCTTTCAGTCCAAAAAAATCTGTTGTATATGCTTAATTCAGAAATTGAACAGTACAAAAATGTTGATTCTTTTGTTGTCCCAAAACAGGCCACTCAAACCCCTAACATTCAACTGCTCAAACCTAATAAAATGGTCTCACTAAAAAGACCAGGATTTATAAATATTAATGAATAAGCATAGAAACACTCATATGTTCTCCTGCCAAGCCACAGTAGCAGCCAGCTAGTTAAACTAGACAGATAAACTATCTTAACTCACATTTATTACATGTGGACAAACTGGCAGAACAGTAAGCAATCTGGCTAAAATCCTAGGATTATTTTTTTAGGATGGATACAATCCATGATAATTATTTCAATTATTTTGCTTGAACGCACCATCCAAATGAAGTGCTCTACTAATTAAAATCTAGCTCCACCAGTGAACAGGTTTTATAATCATTCATTTGTGCAAGGACATCCACTTTATTCTAGAAAACTACAATATTAGAGCGCTGGAAAGGCTTTTTATTATTATTTGATATTAATCTAAAAACCTTAATCTTGGTTTAAAAACTGAAATTAATGCTGAACATGTACAGTTATGTTCGTATGGTGAAATGTGTGTGTGGGTGAGTTATTACCAGCAGCAGGTGTCAGATCCAGTAAAAGAACCTGCCTGAGCAAGACACTGAGTGATAAACTCCCACATTCCAGCTGCTTATAAATCACCCAGAGCAAGGACACACTGCTGTCTTACAGAACACACAGGGTTGCTCATGTTCGGGTTTGTTTAAGTGTCTCTGCTCTCATGCCTGTTAATGCACATTCCAGCAGATAGTAGTAATACCAATACATTAACGTGCTTAGGTCCCAGCAGTAGAAGTAGAGATGAAAGAGGCAAAGGCAGTATATTATTGAAGCTTACTACTTAAATCGTCTTGATTGGCATGGCAGCTTGGAAAAGGGTGAATTTGAACCCCCTTTTAGGTACACCTCTGCGTCCATGATAAAATGTACCATTTACTTCACTGTAGAGCAGGAAAAAAGTAATGATTAACTCTGCCTATACTATGATATATGATATATGATATAATAGGGAAATAATTATGGTCTGGTAAAACAATACAAATGCTCTATATTAAATTAATTGCACAAAGCCAAGACTAGCCAAAGCTTTTTCATTGGGACTGTGGTAGCCTGGTGTTTAAAGGTACTAGGTCTAGGGTCTAGGGTTCAAATCCCACCTCTGCCAAGCTGCCACAGTTGGTTCCTTGAGCAAGACCCTTAACCGACCATTGCATGGATTGTAAGACTGTATCAGTTGTAAGTTGCTCTAGATAAGGGCCTCTGCTAAATGCTGGAAATGTAAATGAAATGTAATTGGGAGACTGTTAGCAAGCTACCAACTTACCGAAAATTACTGAAACTTTGATTCGTTAAATAACTATGAGATATGAATAAGAAAAGGTGTTGAGAGTCTTTACCAGAAATCAAAGCAAATGTAGCAGTGAGTGCCTTCAAATATAAAGAGTTTGCAAGTATAGGCTTAAGAATCTGCAGTGGGGGGAAAAAAGGAGGTATGACTGAAATTAAAGCCTTAATACATCGAATCCTATTAGCAGCTTAAGAAGAACCTAACAAATGAGCCCCATCGCAAATCGACTGCTGTTTTTACTTGCCGTTTGCAAGGCAATGCAATCCCTCCTATCAATTAGCTTAATCCGCCAGATGTTTCATGCTTTGTGAATCCTCTTCACAGGAACAGAAGTTTTATCTATTCAGGCTTGACCCGCAGCCCATGCACTGGCTTCAGCATAACAGAGAGTGTTTTGTCCTGCCGCAACCCTGCCTGCCCAGGGAACAATAAATCAGCTGGACTTTGCCCCTTCCAGCATTAGAGCTGTTCCTCTTTAGGCAGACAGAGAATGGGGGTCAACAGTCTGTCCAGTTTGTGTTCGAGGCCCATACTGGCCACCAGCATGCTGCTTTATTATTCAGATTGAAGTGAGGGGGGCAGGCAATGGAGGAATAGAGAAGAAGAATGCAGAGGTCTGGCTGAGAGGAACATGTGGTACAAGGATGGAAAAGCAGGACTGCAGATCCAGCAAACTCTGAATATATGTGATCTTCTGCACAAGGAACTTTTGGTACCAGAAATCTGGAAGACAGTTTTTCCATTGGTACGCCATACAAAAAAAAAAGGAGTTGCCATTTTAAACACAGTTTTTTTTATAGGAATATGTTTTTGGAGAAGATGCACCAATTCACATTCATAAGTATATGTTTTATATGTAAGTTTTAAATGTATAAGTAATGGGCATAAATACCCATGTTAATATTGAAAACTTGTTCTTTTCAATCTATATAAGGCTAGCAGGCTTAAACGCCGTGGGATATGGCCAAAAATAAAGAACCTTATCTTTAAAGGGTCATGTGGATGCAAGGTTGCATTCAAACTGAAAAAAATACACCTAATTCCACTTATCTATTCTAAATTAAACAAGTTAATAATTTTTTTTCCCTAACTGTTTAATAAATATTCAAGTGACCACACAAGCTATCCAACTGTCGGTACTTTGTTTTAACCCGTTTTACTGTTTTTCCATTCAGTCAAATGCCAATCCATTCACTGAGCATGTTTACATGTACTTAATAATCCGATAACTGCATAAAATAAGGCCTGGTCAGTACTCTGATCAACGAGTTTACATACACTTGAATAATGGAAAATCTCAGGATTTCCATGACTTGCATCCTTACATCCATGACAATAATTTGATTTCTAATTTGCAGCCAAGCCCATAATCTCACAGGAGTTTCTAAGATCGTGCCTTCAAGATCTGCTGCAAAGACTATAAACTAAATTCATTTTATTCACTACAAACTTTTGTTTACAACATTCAATACTGAACATCCTATGTCTTACACACATCACTGCTGAATTCCTGTTATATTAACTTAGACAAGAACTCTAAGGAACTTAAATGGTGAGGCCGAATAACAGGATTAAGTGTGGTTCTCTCTAAGTGTTGCTTATACATTTCGGGGAAATTTCCCCCCACCGTTGCCGCCTCTGGCTAGACTTGGCTTTCTGGAAAGCTGCTTTACAACAATTACTATTGCTAAAAGGGCTATATCGATAAAATTGAATTAAATTAAATTAAGTTGCAGTGCAGAAAATCCTCCTGCTGTTGCTGTCATTTGGTGAAAACCAAATTAGAACTCTTTTTGATGACATGGCTATTTCTGATTTTCAAAACGTATTTGTATAGCTACAACAGTTCGCTGCCATAGTAGCCCACAACAGGGCTGTATCTAGTGGTCACAAAGTGCTTCTCACAGAAAAGAGTTGGAGTCCACCGAACAGACATTTAGCTTGTTTTCTAGGTTTCACGTTTACCACTCAGCATCAATATAGTCTCCAACTCTCAAGCCACGTGGCAGATGTACTGCATTTGCGGGTTGGATCACCTGCTTACAGAAGGCATGAAGATTTATTCATGAGGCATAAACAGCCAAACGTCATCTACAGTACAGCATATCCAAACCAATATATACACACACTCGCCACTTTATTAGGTACATCTTTCCAGTACAGGGTTGGACCCCTTTTGCCTTCAGAACCTAATACCTCATGACATAGATTCAGCAAGGTGATGTAAACAAAATAACATTACACAATTGTTGCAAATTTGTCAGCTGCACATCTATGATGTGAATCTACTGCTCCACAACATCCCAAAAATAATCTATTGTATTAAACTTGGTCGCAGAGGAGGACATGTCAGTACTGCAAACTTATTTTCAGGAAACCATTTGATTTGAACCAGAGAGCATCGTGACATGGTGCATTATTTTGCTGGATGTAGCCCCTATAAAATGGTCAAACTGCATTCACAAATGGGTGGACATAATCAGCAACAATACACAATTGGTTGTGGATATAAATTATGCTCAATTGGCCAAAGTCCAAAGAAAATATCCTATACCAGTACACAACCGCCATCAGCCTGAACAAGGCAGGAAGGAGCTCCAGCCCCAGCACCTCACACCTAGATGTTCCTCCACCGCAGCCTCACTCTACTGGTTTTCATAAACAGAAATCAGTCCCACCTTGCTCCTGCCACACCAGAGTGCAATAATGCCTTCCACCATTTAGTTATTAGGAGACGACATGCCTCCAAGGGCTTCTCCCTGAGGACTCAATAGCTCAAATCTTGTACATGACAATCTTGCACTTTAATTAAATTGCTATTATTTGCTTAATTTGACTATTAATACAGACTTAACCATTTCAGGTAACATCTTGGCCACCCAAGGAGGATGGGTCCCTTTTTGAATCTTGGTCCTCCCAAGGTTTCTTCCTTCTGCATTCATGGAGTTTTTCCTTGCCACTGTTGCCCTAGGCTTAATTAATTAGGGATTGGCCTTTTAACATAATATAATACTGTAAAGCTGCTTTGAGACAATGCACCACTGTAAAACGCGCTATATAAACAAACTTCATGCTTTTGTGTGGTTTATGACCAGTTCTGATCCTACCATCCAAATACTGCAACAGTAATCGAGACTCAGACTCAATTTTGAGGAGCCTGTGTAAATTATAGCACCCAGCATGGTCTTCTGCTGCTGTAGCCCATCTGCTTTAAGGTTTCTTGTGTTATTTGTTTAGAGATATTTTGCATACATCTATCGTAACAAGGTTATTTAATTTGCTGTTGCCTTTCCATTAGCCCACACCAGTCTGGCCATTCTTATCTGACCTCTGGCTCAGTGGATACTTTGGACCATTGTTTATAAATCCTTTAAATGGCTTTGGGTGAAAATCCCAGTAGATCAACAGTTTCTAAAATACTGTGACCAGCCAGTCTAGCCCCAACAGCCATGCCACAATTTGAAGTCACTTAAATTACCTTTCTACCCCATTTTGATGCTTGGTTAAAAAAAAAACCAGTACATGTACAGTAGTCTTGACCATGACTATATGCCTCAATGTGTTGGGCTTCTGGCATGTACCTAATGAAATTGCCAGTGAGTATTCATTAGTTAAGCTGTCATCATTATGTAAACAACAACTGATCAGTGGACCACAGTAAAACATGTACGCAGAATAATACTGATACAGAGTTACAGATAACCACACATCCACAAAAGCTGCAAAAGCCTTCAGAACAAAAGACTGCATTGTGTCAGAACATGCTTACAGGGTCCTGTCCATTGTTTCCAGACACAAAGCCATTGAGATGCCATCTTCTCATATATCCTGACACACAGACTATTGCTCATCAAAGCACTGATGCTGTGGTTAGGATTCTGATTAGCAAGCACCACCCCCCCCACACACACTCCCGCTCTGTGCAATCCATCACCTCCAGGGCCAAGCTAGCAAATCAATCTGTGGAATGAGATTGCTCCTGAATGACTTGGTGACAGGCGCTGAAATTCGGTCTTTCATCCTCTCAGAGCTATGCGATCATCTCTGGATTGATGATTGCATTCTGATTGCGGAGGGTGAAAGTTGGAGGAAAGGAAATAGCATGCCTGATTTGACATTTCAGCAATATTGAAATCCTTTTTCCACCCACTCCGGCCATTCATACTTCGCATCTATTACACTATTTCAGATTCATCATTTACAGTCCGTCCCCCATACTGGCTCCAGTCCACCTCTTCTCCCACACGAGGGCATTTAAATTAACACATACATTCTTGAGCGATCTCAAGCAAATACAATTTCTCCTTCAATCAGGCCAGCAACCGTTACTCTTTATCTTTGTTAATGAGCTAGCTGTAGCCCAAAGCACACTTCTGCGTTCACATTAATTATAGAAGATCGA
Source organism: Parotocinclus spilosoma (assembly GCA_033117975.1). Lineage (NCBI taxonomy): Eukaryota > Metazoa > Chordata > Actinopteri > Siluriformes > Loricariidae > Parotocinclus > Parotocinclus spilosoma. Next base: position 2,023,134 of record JAVSBV010000103.1, read on the forward strand.
GGGGATGCTTCACAGTGTGATCTCATTAGATACAATAATACAAGAGCTGCCATGGCAGATGCTTCTGTTTCAAGCGTACATATTTTAAGATCACCGTTAGAAATCTGGTTTCCTAATTTATTATGAACATGTTAAATGTGGTTTGGTGTCCTGATAGTCAGTCAACACCTAATTCTCAATGGAAAGAACCTTGAAAGGACTTGCATCACTCCAGGTAAATGGGTTACATCTAATCTATCTCTGTCAGAGCCTGCTCAGCATGGCACAATGCTAGAGAAAAATGGTGTGGGGGCATATGTGCCCCAGTTATTCACAAACAACCAAGTCTATAAATGAAAGGCCAAGTTAAGGTAACCAGGTCAAGAGCACTGAGCACTGATAGTTCAGCACATTGCCTTAGCACATTGGTAAACTACAATTTAAGACCCAAAGACAGACAAGTAGATGGTGTTTCTGCCTTACTGCCAGCCTTTGATCATTTCTATGGATTAAGAGGGGACATACCAATGATTATAGATTGCGATTCATATGTCAGCACGACCTGCCATTACAGTGCGTTTGTGAGATCATACTAAACATATTTTCTAACTTTCACTGAAGGCACCAACATGGCATCCCAAGGTGTTCCAGACACCATAGCACTATAGTTTCACCTAGCATTTTCCTGATAGGCACAGAATTAAACCAATAGTTATACAGATAGTGATTGGGTGGGATTTAGTGACTGAAGATACTAAGACATTAAAAGCATACTAATAATTTGCATATAATATTTTATGGTCAACAAGTTCTGAGGTTTGTTAGGATTCCTTTGTATTGCATTTGGAAACACAAATGGAAATGAACTTTTTCCTATATATTTTTTAATGTCGATAATTTAATTAGCCATCAGTTTATACGTTTACTAAGAGTCCTCGTACTGTTCCTTATACCACATCAGACTCAATAACTCTCCTCCCTTCCTCCAGTTGACAGAGTATGCTGTGCCAACAAAACTTACCTGATGAGGACATGGCAACAGGGTGATTGTTTACTGGACTAAATGATGCGATACGCACATACTCTTAATTATGATTTTAGTTATACACAATATTCTTATATTTTATGGTTCTATATTTTATCAGATTGTCAGTGATATTGTATTATCTTCATTTGTCTATACATTCATATAATTTATTATCATGTTAAGCTTCTGTTTATTTAAACAATATGTATAATATAAGGATGCGACATCCAGACTTACAATCCAAACAATTGTGGGTTAAGGGCCTTGCTAAGTGTGGCAAAGGTGGGATTTGAAGCCTGAACCTTCTGGTCCATAGTCCAGTACCTTAACCACTAGGCCACCACAGTCCTTCCAGTATTCCTTAGAACATTTAGGGAGTCTTTCCTTGCCACTGTTTCCCTAGGCTTGCTCATTTGCATATGCAATTCAAACTGATTTGAGACAAAGCTCCACTGTAAAAAGCACTATATTAATCAATTTGACATGATTATGAAACTAAAACCCTGCCAGCCTGGACCAAGCCTTTCTGTGACAGACAAGACATTCCTTAACATTCCTTAACAAATACCTTGCAACCACGATAAGAACACTTTACAATTGACGTTATAATTGTAGCCACCAGGCATCTAATCTTCATGCAGAAAAAGCCCAGTGACATATTTTAAATGTGTGGGCTGTAATCAAAAAGAGATTATTTTAAGTTGTTTCTTTTTCATCTTCTTAATTTTAAAGACACCGAAACATTCCTAGTGTTGCATTTGCGTGAGATGAGGAAGGAGGATAAACCCATAAAAATGCAGAGGAAAAAAATAAAACTGCCACTTAACTATTTTTAAATGCTTTGTCTTCCACATGGTGTCAATTTGAATCTTTGCAAAGGAGCTCATTTACGCATTTTTGACTTTATAGTCGCCAACTTGCAGAAACCGCACGGCCTTGCGAGTAAGCAGTTGCATTTTACTGCTTTTTGATTCTGCGACAGATTACTTTCCAGCGCTGGGAGAGCACTCTAACGAAACACTCTCATCCTTCTACTAGGTTACAGCATTACTGTGTTAGCGGATAAATAACATACGTATTTAGGCAGCTCGGACGTTTCAGAGAAACTACATTTCAAAACAATAAATCCATACATTCCCTTTCTCCACCCTGAAATGATCATGCGGTTCTAATAAAGCTAAGCTTCCAGGGCATGTATGTGCATGCTTGCAGCTGACCACACATAGGGGAACCCCATCAACCTCAGGCTACAGTCTCCTGCTCACAGCTCTCACTGTCCTAGATGCCTCAGATGGATTTGTCCAAATCTCCAACATCTTCACCGCCTGCGTAATTGGCTCCAGACAGACAGCTTGCTCTGAATTCCTGATACATATGGGCGCATAGAAGGATCTTCATTTAAATTCATCTTTGCATAAGAACACATTCATATAGTACATGGTATATCAACAAAGTACGTTTATGACTGATCTATGATCTATAAGAGCCATACTAGCAGTTTGAGAATTTTTTGAAATGTAAAGTGCATTACACATAAAATTTATTATTATTATTACTACTACTACTACTACTACTACTACTACTACTATAAAGAATATTTTCCCTGGGGGAAAAAACAAGTGGTCTTGCATTTCATCTTGTATTTTCATCTGAAAGTGCAACACAAGCCAGGAGGTCACATTTGCAAAAAAAAAGAAAAAAAAAAAAGGAAAATGGGTCTTTGAAGTTGTATTCCCCCTCTTTCACAGTGCATTTCCTGTTTTAGCAAGAACCACATGCTTAAGTGCATTCTGTACCTCTAGCCAACACACACCATAAGCCATGATTGCACAAATAAGAAAATGCAAGAAATTTCCCAGGTATTGTTAACACTCTCAAGCTGTCATCACACGAACTGAAAAATTATGCAAGGGGAATTGCATTCCGTTCAGCGGAATTAGCTGCGATCATCGCATTTTTCCCATGTGAGTAAATTTCACAAGCTAAACTTCTCATGGAATTCAACTTAAGTAAAAGAGCAAAGGCATGACTTCAGCAGCTTAGAACATGAGAAATGGTTGAGAGGCTAATAAATAAAGTGCAACCTTCCCATGAAAAGAGAGGCCATACGGCTCACACAGACTACATAAGTTTGGGAGAGAGTGGTGAGTATAGTTCATTCTTTTCAATGTGGTTTGCCCTGTTACTTTTTTTATTCTTTGTGTGTCATCTGAAAATAAATCTCTGCTCAATGAATTACTGAAATAAAACAAACACATGCAGACTAAACAATTTCGTCTAGGCAGAAAACGTGGCTAATCTTAAATGTAAGGCTACACAGTGTTTGTTAGGTCCCAATTGGAAAATTTGGTTTGATTAAAACAAACCCTTGTGCGATTTCTCCATTAATGTGGTTCATTTGAATACATCTGAATACTGACACCAGAACACTAGTCCACACCAAACTGTAGTGCAGTTCGATTGATGTATAAACGTAGCATAGACCAAAGACGTGTATATACAGCAAATGCAAGACTGGCCCTGAAATGCACAATTTAATGTAAAGTATATATTTACATGTATGTACATTAGCAAAGCGACTTACAATTGATACATTCTTAAAATTCTACCAATTGTGGGTGTCAATGGCAGCTTGGCAGGGGAGGGTTTCCCTCGGTTCCATAGTGAAACACCCTAAACACTAGGTCAATTTCAAGTTCAAGTTCAAGTTTATTTATTTATATAGCGCCTTTTACAATGGAGCATTGTCTCGAAGCAGCTTCACAATATTACGCTGTCCTAAAACGCCAATCGCAAGTTGAGCAAGCCTAGGGCGACAGTGGAAAGGAAAAACTCCCTAAAATGGTAGGAAGAAACCTTGGGAGGACCAA
>JAVSBV010000103.1:2027109-2037669 GCA_033117975.1 Parotocinclus spilosoma
GACTTCAATCCGATTGAACATCTCTGGAGAGATCTGAAAATAGCTGTGCACAGATGTCTCCCATCCAACCTGATGGAATTTTGAGGAAAGATATTAATTTAATACAATTTACAATAAGGCTGCAACGTAACAAAATGTGGAAAAAGTGAAGCGCTGTGAATACTTTCCGGATGCACTGTATATACTATTGGAAATGTCTTGCTTATGTGTCTTATTCATTTGTGTCCTACACAGTGTAGGACAAATATGCTTTTGCTTTTAACGTAACATATTTCACATTCGACTGACCATTTCACGCTTTGAAACTGGCATGCATGGGCAAATGAGCTATGTTTCACGTGATCCACTCATCCAGGGATAAGTGGATAAATAACTGGAGTCAACAGGCACTTCTTTAATGGTCATGTTACATAGAACACTTTGCTTTAATCTTCGCTTTTAAGATTTTTATTTTTCTTTGACACTGGAGCCATGTTCTCTTGCATAATAAGGAGTGGTTGCCATACAGTGCATCCAGACTTTTATTTTTTTTTATATGGCCACTTGTGATCTAATACATAAAAAATACATCAAAAATTCTTAGTAGTTTAAAGACACAACATTTTAGACAGCCAAAACTCAAAAGCAACTTTTCATATTTGTTTATATTTTTAAAAAATAGATCTAACATTCAGCCGAAGGAGTTTGAGGAACCTAATGCCTATTGAAGCACACTAGTTCCCAGAGTACACATGAAATATGGACATCTGATGGTAGAGGTTAAAATGCTGCTACAAATGTTTAAAATATGCAATATTACAACAAAAAGTAAAGTTTTACTATTGAAAAGTCTGGAAATATTTATCAAAGCTGATGCATTTTAGTTGCATCGAAGCACTAAAATGTAAAACTTGTTCCTGTTATGCACTCTCAATTTATGACGTCCATATGTTATCCCTGAGACTCATTCACAAATTCACATTACACAGACAAAAAGTTGTGGACACACTTATAACGAATGAGTTTAGTTTTTCTATCCCCTTACCTTGATATCAGGTGAGTAGAACCACTGCATCTATGTAATCTCCACATGTAAAAACAGTCAGTTCAGCGGGGCTGAAAGAGTACTAAAAAGTTTTAGCTAAAAATTAAATTGTATTTCTGTTAGAGCTGCTCCAGTTTTTCTTTACGTGCTGCTGTTGTGACGTGTCGTCTAGGGGCTACACGAGGTCATGAAACCGCAGAGTGCCAAAGTGTGTAGCATCTAAAAATAATCAGTAGCCTTTACTACCAATAACTGTTTGCAGTAAGAATTATGCAAAGGGTTTCCATTACCAAGCATCTGCACATATAATGTCAGCTCACCATGCATTATTTGTGGTGTTGGCTGGATTGTTGTAAAGCTCATCATCATTTGACTCTGTAACTCTTTTAAATGCATTTTACTGAAGTGAGGAATGCTTCGCAGTCTAGCAGTCTGACTAAACAATCTGGGTTTGGCAGATACCGAGAAAATACTAAATAACTAAATGCATAGACTAAGGAGCAATAAAGGACACTAGCTGTTACATGGTTTATGCTGAGATTCACATTTTTAGTGAACAGTCATCCAAATGCTGCAGTATACAATGACATTCAAAAGAAGTGTCTATTTTCATCTTCGTGGCAGTGGTTTGGGGAGTATCCTTTCCTGTTTTAACATGACAGTGCACAGTGTACAATTCAGGAATTCATACAATGATTAATTTGGTGTAGCAGAAGTAAGTTGGCTTGCACCTTATCCACATTCAACACTTTCGGGATGAACAGGAAAGAAGAATGCAAGCCAGTATTTTATCACACAAAATCACTGATCTTACTGATGCTCTTGTGTAAAATGCAGTTAGGGTCCAAACTATAGTTGCAGACCTTCCCAGAAGAGAGCTTTTGTAATTGCTTGTGGTTTTGGATGTGATGTTTGGTTGTCAGCTGCCCGCGAACCTTTGGCTATGCAGCCTAGATCTGAATGGTAATAAACTACGCTCAAATCTTGGTTGTTCTTTCAGAACTCTAATGATAATGACATAATATGAAATGAAGATGTATTATTAGATGTACAATTAGATGTGCATAACTGCAGTCAAGTAATGAAGTGCCTATCATTAGCAGAACATTAGATGCATTTTTAGATATGCAAATAGGCACTCTTTGTCCAACAAGGCTAAAGTAATTGAACATAAATGTAAAAGTTAAACACATACCAAGAACAGTGGGTCAGATTTTCATTTCATTCAGTGTTTAGCCAATAAAATAATCTATTTTTTTTAATTCTGCTATTCAGAACCGCAAATCATAAAATGTTGGGACAGTATACAAAGTTGCATATAATGACAATAAAGCTCTTTTTTATCTGACTTTAAAAATAGAAATAAAAATAACAAAGTGTGTTTTCTGCATTTCAGGCCTGTAGCACTTTCCAAAAACAGTCATGACAGTGCAATTTAGAGCTAGTAAAAATATTTAAATACTAATCTGATGTCAACAGGTGATTATAATCATGAGCCGGACCATAAACCACAACTTTCCACAAAAGGTTGAGCATCTGAGGAGCAAAGATGGGCATTATTATAAACAAATTGGTGGAATTGTGGCACAATGGTTAGCACGGCTGCCTTAAGACCTTGCACCTTTGTGTGTTTGCACCATGTGCTCCCATTTCATCTCACCAGTCCAGAGACATGCATTAGGTTAATAGATTATGCTAAATCGTCTGATTTGAGTATGTATGACTACTTTATGTCTATTGTTTAATTGGTACTTAATGCTGAAAGCAAAATAAAAAAGCTACCTGGAGTAACAACATACACTTGCTGTACACTTTAAAAATGCATGGCTGTGGAAGAAAACTATATTTGATTGGCCTAAATGCCTTCCTGACCTATCTCAAACACAAGGCCCATACACCTTAAGATGTATTTTCAGGAATAATGAGACAAAATAACACCTGAAACACTGAATCAATTGGTATCCTATGTGCCAAAACATCTTTTCAATGTTGTAAGAAGGAATGGCAACATTACAAAGTGGTACATTTTTTACTGTAACTTTTTTATAGTGTTGCAGCCCTGAAAAGCAGGAATGTATGTATTTATTATAACAAATTAAATTATGCTGACCAGACAAAACATAAAATATTTTGGGTTTGTACTGTCTACAATTAAATAAAGTGCATGTAAGAAACACTTTTATTTTGCAATGTCCATCCTGTTCCAATTATTTTCTGATAAGGGGAAATATAAAACAATTATAAACCTTCTCTTCTCACCCAATGATCCCAACTACAAATTGTGAAAGAAATCAGATAGTTATAAAATCCATTATGGTATTTCACAAGCTTAAATCATATTTCAAAACTCAACACCTAGAAATCACACTAGAACTATTCATACAAGTAAAGTTAAACCCAATTAGCTTGTTTGTTCATGCTTTCAGCTTATCCTTAAAACACTAGCTGAAACAGGGCCGTGTTAAAAAAAGGAGGAGAGCAAGTGGGACGGGGGAACAATAAAGCAAGAGAATCAATCTTAGAGTTGCTACAGAGACAAAGAATGCAGTATGGTCCAGTGAATATTGATGCAATTCTGTTTGAATAGCAGGAGCCAGTGCACTGAAGCAGGCCTCAATGTAGCCATTCATGGGGCAGCAGGACACTATGATGTAATCTATTTGAGGAATTAATTAAAGCGATCACGCAGTAAGAAAGCCTGAGTCCCTGCTTTACTGTAAGTCATCTGCTTGTGGAAGTCATTCACAGTGAAACATGTCTTGATAATGTCCTCACGGCATGAGTATACTGCAAGAAATTTGGTTTGTTAGTCTGAGTTGTTAAGTACAGCATGTGCTTCCTAAGTGCTTGGAGTACTATACAAATGTAAATACGGTACAAAAGTCCTGTGGCACAGGAATCTAAAAGGATAAGAAATATGTTTAAACAAATGGTTCGTGCTGCATTAAATAATGCAGTGAAATGTAATGTAAAAACATTTTAAATGGTCATCCTCGAAATGTGGATGATTTAGGTTATTCCAACTGCTTTTTAGATCAAAGTAATAAAATCATGGGACTGTGGTGATTGAGGTACTGGACTCTGGGCCGGAATATCCAGGTTTAAATCCCACCTCTGCCAAGCTACCACTGCAAATCCAACTTGCTTAGGACTGTATCAATTGTAAGCCACATAAAATAAATGTGTTTCCTAAATTATGTTTAGTATCTCAAAAAAGTGAGTACACCCCTCAGTTTTTTAACGCTGAAACTATGACACTTTTATACAATGTAAAGTCTACAGTCTACAGCTTGTATAACAGTGTCATTTTGCTATGAATAACAAACAAAAACGCTCAAAATAACAACACAACCATTAATGTCTAAACCGCTGGCAACAAAAGTGAGTACACGCCTTACTGAAAATTGCCAAATTGTGCCCAGCTAGCATTTTCCATCCCCGGTATCATGCGACTCATTAGTGCTCCAAGGTCTCAGCTGTAAATGGGGTGCAGGTGTGTTGAATTTGTTGTTATCACTCTAACATTCTCTTATATTGGTCACTCAACATGGCATCTCATGGCAAAGAACTCTCTGAGGATCTGATTTTTTTTGTTATTGCTCGACATAAAGATGGCCTAGGCTATAAGAAGGTTGCCAAAACCCTGAAAGTGAGCTTCAGCACAGTGTCCAAGACCAAAAAGCAGTTTAACAGGACAGGTTTTACTCAAAACAGGCCTCACCATGATTGATCAGACAATATCCAGACATATCCAGAGGTTTGCTTTTAAAAATACAGTTGTAGATGTAGGCTCTGGATTAAAAATTTTAAAAATAAATTAAGACAGAACTGACATAATGATTCTTGGCAACCCTGTTTTTGTCAGTACTAAAGACAGTGATCTGGGATCACTAGCCATAAATGTACATATGCATGCAAAATATCTTGGGGTCTTTTTTAGTTCTGCTTTCACATTCAAGAAGCAAATCAACAGTGTTGTATATGGCAGCTTTTTATATCTTAGAAATCATACAAAACCCAAGCATATTTTGTCGCCGAAGGGTTTAGAAACTGTCCTTCATGCATTAATTTGCTCTCATCTTGATTACTGCAGCACACTTTACTTTGGTTACAGTAGGTCCAGCTTATCACATGTGCAGCTTAGCTTTGCAGTGTAAAGAATAGGGAGACTATTACCTCTATAATTGCCTTCCTGTAGTGGTTACCTCTGAGGTTTTGTTTTTAAGGTCTTGCATGGTATCACACCTAGCTATATATCTGATTGCCTTGTTGTCAGTCCTCTCAATCATTGTGTTCCTAAAAACAGATGTCTTTATCTTTATCCGTTCCACATTCCCGGTTGAAGTTTAAGGGTGATTAGGTGTTTCCTGTCGCAACATCTAAACTCTGGAAAAGCCTGCCATCTTTCATCAAGTCTTTTTCCACATTATAATTTTTACAAACACACTTAAAAATCATTTACTTGCCCTGGCATTTGAATCTTCCAAAAGACATTTTCGAAAGTTAAATCTTAGTATTTTTGTAACAGTATGTTAGTTTAAAACAGTAAATTTAATTATTGTAATAACCTTGCATATTTCATAATTACAGTTATTTTTTGTTGTGCAGCACTTTGTTTGACACTTGATGTTTTTTAAATGTGCTATGTAAATATAATTGCCATGTCTTGTTGAATTTTTGGGTTCTTTCATCCATAAGGACGAGCAGTTACATAAGTGTTCTTGCAGGCCACTTTATAGGAATAGCATTCCCTAATGGCAGTGACCATAGTGTATAGAACAATTACAATACATGCCTCCAGTATTGAGTATGTAACAGTTTGTGACTTGACAATAACTCATTTGGAAATAGACTGACTCTTTTACTGACTATTTATTCAAGATATCACATGAGCCCCTCATGTCTGACCCACATGCATCTCCACACTGGGAAAAAAACAGCAAACTATTCGACTTGCAACATTGTTTAGATTTTTGGGCTAATAATCCTTGAACAATTTAAAGACATTATCTAATAAATGAAATAAAATGTAAACCTCAGCAAAAGTAAGTATGCTGTATGTACATAACCATTATTGTGATGAAATTGTAATAAAATCCATATACTACCAGAAATGAGTCGGATCCAACTCTATATCGCTCTTGGTCCAATATCGACGTCATGCACTCATTGGATATCAGACAGACAGGGCAAATCCGCCTAACAATCCATTTTCAGTTCCACACAAATTGCACATGGCAAATTCAGTTGGCAACTGTATCAGAATTAGTTTCTGTATCGACAGTGCATTGGAATCGGATTGGAACTGGATTAAAATCAGTACATCATTATATTCTACTATCTCCTATTTTTTTAGACGGTCCTATATGTCCTGAAATTTATATTTTTTCGTGTAGTAATGGAAATACTTTTATACAGTCATTTCTGACAGGAAGTTGTTTTTCTTGGTATTAAGAAACATACTTTGCTATGAGGCATTTCTAATGCATCTGTCCAATTTTGTAGCCAAATACTGCTGGGTCTTTGTGTTTGTGATTCTTTTTCTAATGGTGAAAAACCATGAGGGAAGCCATTATCGCATTTGTCAAATGCATGCAGTGAAACCTGCCTGCTTAGCAGATCTGTAGTTGGTGAATGCTGTTAAATCATTTTCTCAATTTAACTTTGTAGTGGTAATGGAGGAGAGCTGGTCACTGATGTATAGATTGAGTGGACACTGAGGGCAGAGTATTCATCATCATGGGAATGGAGGCAGCAACTAAGTCATTAATAACACTTCCCCACTCTATATTCCTCTTAAGTGCTCGGTTTTGTAAAAGTCTTTCTTCCTAATAGGTAAAATTGGGAATGTGTGGTTGCATTAGCTTTATGCCTAAAGAATCATGCTGGATTGATTGCTTATTGTGTCTTAGCACATTATTATTCTGCACTACGATGGTTGTAAGATGAGAAATAAGATGACATTTAGGAACCCTTTATACCATAATGTAAGGTATTCAGCACTAGCTATTTATCTGAACACTCTCTGGAAATTAAAACAAAATGCTGAAATATCCTGTATTATCATGTGACCTTTAAGGCGAATGGCTTTTAGATGCATGATGATAATGCCCAATTCAGCAGGGATGATGAACACTGAAAAGCTTTCTATTTAATTAAAAAGCACTAATCCAGGTGGATCCATTTTTGAGTAATTCAGTATAGGTGGGTGTTAATTTAGTGGGCTGCAAAGACTTACTTCCTTTCAAGGCATTTTAGTTCTTCACTTCATCTTAAAGTGCTGACCTTAACACAGCATCATCACATTTGCCCTACTTGTTGTATCACTTTATATATTACTTATTATACTCCCTCAAATCAGAAAGTTGATTTGAGTTGGGAAAGTGAGGGAAATGAAATGCAACACATTACAAAAAAGATGCAACATTTACAAATGCAACTTTACTGTGCACAAAATAGCCTTGTGTCCAGAAATGAAGCATCTGGGATGGCCAATCACACAGTGCAAAAGTTTTAAGGTCAGACAAATCAGTATTCCACATCAATTTGGAAGAAACTGTGTGCTCCAGACCAAAGATGAAAATGAAAATCAGCAATCAAATCCAAAGTCCAAAAGTCAGGGTCTGTCATGGTATAGGATGCATCAGGTCATTTACAGTTCAGTGATGGTAGCATTAACGCAGAAAAGTACATGAAAATGTGCATTTTTCATAGTGCCCCAAATGTTTCTGATTTGGGGTGCTTTACGTCCTTAGCATATACATTGGGATCATTTTATTTATTAGTAATATTTTCTCAGTTATGGCAAACGAGGTGATGCAGTTTTTAGAACTTTTGATCCTGACCCTGGGCTCTCGCCTGTGTAGGGTCTGCATGTCCTCCTCATATACCGCTTATACTTGGCTCCTACACATATGCACAAGCTCTACTCTGCTCCTCAGAAAACACAAACCTAATAAATAAACCTAGTGAAAAAATTCATATCACATAAATGTTAAAAACATACAATCTCCATCCATATGATAAATGCAGTAGAGGCTTGAAGGTTCAGAGAATGGAGAAACACTGCAAATAACATTTACCTCTTGGGGAATTCCATTTTGTAATACACAATAAATTCAAACCCTAATGGAAATTGACAAATGGAGATTGGATGAGTCAGAAATAAAACCAAGCTTTTCTAGCCATGCATGCATGACAGTGATTTTTTATTTCACTCATACAAAAGGTCTGTAACACAAAGAATATGTGTTTTCAGCCTCTTTGTTATTTGGGCTGAGCCAATGTGTTTCATGACCATAAAGCTCAAAGAATCAGCATTTTCCACTTCAGTACCTGCACCTGCACACATTTGCTATGTATCATGAGAGGGCAAGGTTGCTTCCAAAATAGGTGGAGTGCAAGGAATGATTATTCACAAGGGAAAGTCATTGAAAAGTGCTCCATAAGCAACAACACAACTGTCAATTGAGACATTATGGATATTTTTCTTTGTATTACTGGGTTAGTGAGAAATACGTCAAAAAGTAGAAGAGGATCTTTCTTAAATAAAACATCTTATTTTTTAATTCCAGACCAAAAGAGATAGGAGCCCTCATGACTTACACAAATTCCTCCGTATAGTTTACCATTTAACCAAAAAGGAAACACAATTGTGTGTCTCAAATATCCTTCCTCCACTTTGCCCAGCATATTTTAAACAAATAAAACTAAAATGAAAATAAAATAAAATGAAAATATGCAGTACAGAAATTTCTCTTACATGAATGAATATGCAAACATTAAGTTTAAAAGATGTACACCAATATATGACTCTTGGTATCTTAAACCTGAACCACAAATATTACAGTTTTAATATGATAAATAATAAATACATTATTTAAAGCTGTAAAGCTAATTAAGAAATACACCAACATTTTCAGTGATCATTCAGTGACTATCATATGGTAGCACATGGGTAATTATAACAAACAGTACCTTTATCATCTTTGCTTGCACAAAGTATTTGATGACTTCTGCCAATAAATGTTATAAGACACAGAATTATACTCTAAAAAGGTCCTAGGACACAGATCCTAGGGAATATCTTCCATAATCTACAGTGTTATAATGCCATTTAATCAATTTTTTTGACCCAACACTGCAAGATGTATTGTAATTACTTGTGGGTTTGTAATACAAATACAAATGTCTACTATTTAAAACTAGATTAATTACTAAAAAAGTTAAGGTAGATGCTATGTACCCTCAGGGTAAAATAACAACACTACACTACTTGTTCTATGTGTATATAGTAACGTTTACATTAACATTTACAGTATTTAGCAGACACCCTTATCCAGAGTGACTTACAAAAGTGCTTTAAGACATCAGTAACATAATCTATTTCTAATAATCAGGAATCCAAACAAGAATAAATTATGAAACTGTTATGGTTGTGTTTTTTTATTTGTTTTATTTTTACGAGAGAGAGAGCAAAAGAGAGAGAGAGAGAGAGAGAGAGAGAGAGAGAGAGAGAAGGGTGTGGGGAGTGGGATTAGTTGAGGTAAGTGCAGTAGGTTGAGGTAAGATCACACTGTTTACACTAAGAATGAACAGAAATACACCTACATACAATATTTACACTAAGTATTGACATTACCGTTGTTGTATTTACTCTAAGTTTAAAAAGCAACACCATTCTATTTACACTAACTGTAACTCTACACTATCAATATTCAAATGATTTACTAATAGGGGTTAGACCAAATATCCTGGAAGCAATACCAATTATCAGTGTAATTTTTAAACGTTTAAAAATGACTTAATTATTATAACTGCCCTTACTCTTTCATTGTGAATGAGTTGTGGATAAATTGCTTTTCAGTTATTTTCTCAGGAAACAGGAAAAAGTACTGAAATGACTATCTTTAATCTTATATACTGCATATGTGCAATATAAATATGGAAACTTACCCTTAGATGATAAGCAGCTTAAACTGGCAAGTGGTTTCAAATACATTAATTCTGCCACAGTCCAAAATCATGTGTTAGATTAATTGGTATCTGCCCCAAGAGTATGAGTATGTGTGTGTATGAGTGTATGAGTGTGTGTCCCGTACGATGGATTGGCCCTGGGGTTGCTCCTGCCTTACACTGTATGCCACTGGCTAGGCACAGACTCACCTATATTAAGTGGATGGGAAAGCAAGTGATTAAGTGAAAAACATTGGGTTAAAATAGAAAGAATGGTGTAAGGTTGAAGTTAGGGTTTAGGAAATTTAGTTGTTTGATCTGTGTGTGTGTCAGGGGTAGATTTATATGACTATGTTGTTGTGGGAATTTTATCTAAAGAAATTATGGTGTGAAAATCCAAAGCTTATGCTTTTTAGGGTTAGGTGTAGGAGTAGGTATAGTAATTAATTAGATACATGCCTACGGTAAAAGCTTCCATTACATATGTTTACCAGGTGTGTGTGTGTGTGTGTGTGTGTGTGTGTGTGTGTGTGTGTGTGTGTGTGTGTGTGTGTGTGTTTGATAGGTGTGCGCACGTGCTC
>JAVSBV010000103.1:2064037-2075438 GCA_033117975.1 Parotocinclus spilosoma
GTGTAGAATTTTGAGGAAAGAGATTAATTTAATACAATTTGGAATAAGGCTGTAACGTAACAAAAGGTGGAAAAAGTGAAGCGCTGTGAATACTTTCCGGATGCACTGTATATAAGTACTTTTCAATAACACACACATGTACGCTCAGGAAAATGGTAACAACAGATTCAAAAGCTAGTCTACAAAAATGTTTATTTAATTATGAAAGCAGGTGTGATTTAACTGGCATTCAAGGAGCATATGAACTTTGTGATAATCAAGGAATCTGCCGTACGGAGATAATGCTGGCACGTTTAGGAGAGAAATTAGCAGACAGAAGGACAGCCTTGAATACACCACGCAGTCACTGAACTTTTTTATATTGGGTTGTTTTTTGTTTGTTTGCTGAACCTCATTACTAACCAAAACATGCACTGATTCATAGGAGGCTTTCTCGATGATTACTTTTTGTCCTGTCTGCCTAAAAAATGAAAATGTTTTAGTAAAATAAAGAATGGTGAAAGCTAATTAGAATCAAAAGCTTTTATTATGGGATTGTTCAACCTCAACATGTACAGGCATTATCTGTATTTTGTTTTGACAATTTTATCAGTACCCAATTTTGTCTACTGTGCAGCACGTGAGAGAGGAGCAAGAATGTAACGAGCTCCAAAATCTGCTTTTAATGTTAGAGAAAAGGGTGGGATTTATCTTCATTTGGATAAAATAAAACAAAATTCCAACCATATCATCTTCACCATGTTTTTTTTTTGTTTGTATTTTGAGAAAAGGTTACACAGTTATACTGTCTTTGCAGTACAGCTCATTCTATATAATGCAGGGAGTGATTTCAGGTAAAGGTATAGATGCTGATTAAACAGCTTTGTTGGTGGTTGTGATCAAGACTCAACTCACAATGACTTGTATTGTAAGATTGTATCAGTTGTAAATCACTCTTAAGGGCAACTGCTAACTGACAAATATGTCAATGTAACATGTTGCGATTGTCTAAATATTTATAAATAAACATAATAGTTTATGCCTGGTAATTTAGCTACATAACAAATGGAATTTGTAGTTTTTGTAAGAAAGCATTTCTTTTTGTGATTCTTTTTTTCCTTTGGGGCAATCAGTGTCTTCACAAGGTTAAAATACTCTGCTCTCTCTGTCTTTCAGGAGGCAGTTGGTCCCAACAATGTTAATGTGCTTGACCATACACAAGCACACTTATATCATGTAAATGTGCAGGAACAAATTATGACTTATTTTCATAAAAAATAATTGAATTGAGCCATTGCCATCCTTTCATTTTGCTGTCACCTTCAATATTCAAACTTTTTGCAAGAACCAAATACATTAACAAAGCAGGGTTTTTCTTTGTAATAAAGTTATTCTAAAATAACAATACACTATATAGAAAAATGTGCATGTACACCACTTCTTATTTTTGAGCCATGCTATTTCTTCAACTCTCACTTGTAACACATTAATAATATAAAACACGTGTTTCTGTATTCACCATAGACACATTGTGGTAGAGGGAATGGGTTGTGCTGAATACCCCTGTGATGTGATTCTCAATATGATCCATTTATTGGTTTCTGCTTCCAAGACAGTTCATCAACTTCTTGCTCTGCTGTTCTTAAACAAAGTCAAAAGAGAATTGGTTTGCCAATTTTAATTGAAAACTTGCCTGGTTTAGTACAGAACCTTGATTTAAACTCTTTCAGACACCTTGAAAAATGCACTGAAGTTGAAAGCGATCCACAGCTTATTGTCCTAATCTGAAGCTGACCCTACAATTGTTTCAAATTCTAGCAGAAATTACTAAAAGAACACAGACTATTATAGCAGCAGAGGTGACAGGCAAACTTCCCACTAAAACCCTAACACCAAAACGTATATATGTTTTGGATGCATTTGTTGGGGTGTCCACAGACTTTTGCTTGTATAATGTATATTTTAACAGCTCTAATTGTATTTTTCCTGTACTAGTTGTAACTGTATTTCTACAAACTTTGAATATAAGCTTTAAATACTCTACCCACTTACGTTATTGTCAATTTCAATTTTTCTTTTTATTTATATAGCGCTTTTTAGAACGTAGCATTGTCTCAAAGCAGCTTCACAGTATTACACCGTCTTAAAGGCCAATCCCAAGTTGAGCAAGCCTTGTCACCATCAGTATTATACAGTGATGACCGAAGGTGAACCACTGGATTTTTTTTCGCCCAGAAAAATATTTCAGTTGTACGTTTTGTTATGCACATGTTTATTTTCTTTGTGTTCATTGGAATAACACAAAATTTAGATGACATGAGTGTGTGCGCGCGTTTGCCCTATGATGGTTTGGTGTTCTTGTTATGCATCCTGTGCTGCCAGCTAGGCATTATCTTTACTGTGGCACTGATTAGAATTAAGCAGATAAGAAATTAAATGAATCACTTATTACTGCTAACTTATATCCTGTCTTTTATAATGATAACTGTGTATGTATGCTCTGATTTTTGGACTCTGACATCACCTATTTATTAAATTTGTTGGTTTTCCATGAGTAAGTTCTCATTCATTCTAAAAAACAAAAACAAAAAACAAAACAAAACAAAAAAAAAAACCTCAAACACCAAAATGCCAAATTCAACTGCAGCACAACATTAGGGTAAATTGGGAGGAACCACCAAGGTGCTTCCCTTGGGTAATGCATTAATTACAAGTTTTTTGGTTTGATTTTTACTGTCAATAGAGACACTTTTCATGTCTGGACCAATCACTTCATACTAGCACTTGTATGTCTTGCACTGGTGAATTGACAGCCACTGTAGGTGTAAGGTGTACCTAATGATGTGATGTGTGGGTGGGAGGATGCGCACATGTACCTTACTTGTGTATACTTGTGAGGACCAAAAGCCCTTACGATGTTTGGAAATCCAGGCCAATTTCACCTGAGGCACTCTGTTTGCGGTTCTCTGCATTCGTTAATTGCTTCCTTTTTTTTCTTGCAACACCAAATGATTTGTGAAAATGAAATAAAAAGCCAATGATTTGCTTTATGTTACTGAATTTTAGGTTAGGGTTAGGTGTAGCTGTAGCATTACTTTGCTACAGTGCTCCGCTCCTTCATTTATGGAAAGGATAGCAAAACAAGTGTGTATGTGTTTGACACAAGACTAACTTTGTTAGAGGATGTGGGATTGAGGTTTTTGGCAGTTTTGACTTTTTGGACTTTATTTGGGCAGCATGGTGGATCGGTCGGGAAGCACTGACGGTCCTTTGTTCTTTTTGTTTCTCTGTATGCCCTCCCCATGCCTGCGTGGGTTTACTCCAGGTGCTCCGGTTTTCTTACACAGTCCAAAGTCGTACATTAAGGTAATTCATTACGCTAAATTGGCATTGACTTGAATGTGCATATATAAGTCTTGTAACCTTGTGTGTGCCACTTAAATCTCCACTGACAGTGACATTAAATAAACCTCAGGAACAAACGAACCACCTTTATTCTTTGTCTGATCTATTTCAGACAACATTATCAGTGTTATCTTCACGTGTTTTGAACACATCACGAAGACCTGGCTTTATGCGACATTGTTTAAGCTATTGCTATTGAACATGTCCATTTGGAAGTTAACCTGAAACTGTTAATAACAAATTCATTGTAAAATTCAAGTTTGTAAACTATAGTATTTTTCGTGGCTTGCTTGCATTTCTGCAATTTGGGCACGGTCTTAATGTACACTATATTGCCAAAAGTATTTACTCACCTGCCTTGACTCACATATGAGCTTAAGTGACATCCCATTCCTAATCCATAGCGTTCAATATGACGTTGGTCCACCCTTTGCAGCTAGAACAGCTTCAACGCTTCTGGGAAGGCTATCCAAGAGGTTTAGGGAGTGTGTTTATGGGGATTTTTGACCATTCTTCCAGAAGCGCATTTATGAGATCACATACTGATGTTGGACGAGAAGGAATGGCTCTTAGTCTCCGCTCTAATTCATACCAAAGGTGTTTTATTGGGTTGAGGTCATGACTCAAGTTCACACACACCAGACTCTGCCATCCATATCTTTATGGACCTTGTTTTGTGCACTGGTGCACAGTCATGTTGGAAGAAGAAGGGGCCAGTTAAAACTGTTACCACAAAGCTAGGAGCATGGAATTGTCCAAAATGCTTAATTTTATACAGCACACCTGTGGCCATTGAAGTGATTGGAACACCTGATTCAGATCATTTGGATGGGTGAGCAAATACTTTTGGCAATATAGTGTATGTATAGTTAGGAAATTATAAACATCAGATTTATGCTTTATGCATAAACTTTATGCTTGACCTTTTTTATCTACAGTAAAAGTACACTGACTTGATTAAAGCATCAAATGAATTCTTAAATGCCTTATTATCTCACTGAGGCAATGCTCTTCTTTTTAATGAGACACAAGAGAAAAAGAAAATCCACAGTGATCAGCATCTGTCACAATAATTGTCCTGTTGGTTTAAAAGCTTCATTGTATTGGTGCATTTTCTAGTAGTAAGTCCCACACAGTTTATCTTGTGAAAGTGAGGCAGCTAATTGAGAGAGAGAAGGCTTGGTAGAGTCAGGCTGTTGCAGAATGCTGGTCTGTGCTTATACAGAGTGTTTTTGTGGCATGTGACTGTCTCTGTCTGCCTGTGTGTATCTGTGTTTATCTGTGTGTGTGGTCTACTTTATGGTACCAACACTGAAGTTGTTTTCACACCTGTGTACAGGCACAATCCTTGTGTAACAAACTAAGAATCTGGATTATTTAAAAATTATTTATACATCAAATACACAATGCTTGGTTTGCTGTGTCTTAAATCTCTGAACACATTACCTGCATGTACGCGCATCCTAATAACCTTGTTATATCAGACAGGGTCTGAATAAAATTGTGGTAATGTATACACTGGAAAAAGGCAATGAAGCCGTGGTAATGTAATTTGGTTAAACAGTTCACTTAACCTCCTCAAACCTTAACACTGATCAAAAGTTAATTGATCTTTTATGCAACAACATATCAATTCTTCATTTTTGTCTTCACATGCAGTTAGTTTGGAATGTGCAGTCGAAAATAAGTCTGCATTGGCAAACATATTAGCTATTAAAGGCTAAATTGAATATACATTGTCTAAGATAAAATACATTTATATTCAATGCATTTATATACAATGCTCTATTGTCACCTTATATTTCATACCCAAGTGAATAACAACTCTAAATAATGTATGCTTTTCTTGTTCGAAGATGGAAACACAAGTAATCTTTATTCTCCTTAACCTACTGGTGTTAAATTTCATTAGATGGCACATTAAACAAGAAAGCAAATCACATCTCTGTGATAATAACTCTGTGATGCACGTCATCATGCATTATTGTACCCCTAACACCTTATGACTTTTCTTATAACTTTCTTGGGCTATTTCACTGGCTGGAAGAAAAGTATTAGTCAAGCTTTTTCCAAACAAGACTGGTCATCTTGATTCTAATCTAACTGGATTTTCGGTGTCTCCTCGAAGAGTCACTATAGGGCATAAGCAGGCAGATTAAAGGGTTTTTGTCTTGGAAACCCTGCAAAGTGAGAGTGCAAGTCACATCTGCAGTTGGTGAGACTCTAAGTGTACATTGATCTCTTTCTGCCTTTCAGTGTAATCATTTCTCCCTATAAGGCAGTAAAACAATCCACTCAGACAGACTTTGAATCCAGTTGTATTATTGAGCCGCACTAATGCTTAAATAGAGTCATCATTCACACCTTACTGGCTCACTATGCTGCTTGGGCCATTGTGGTAGACTGTAACATGGGATAAGTTATTGGCTATGTGGCAATGCAGTGTTAAGGCACAGAGCTGCAAGGCTTATTTGCCTTCGCTTGCTCTTGCCTATTAGCATTAACTACAGAAAATTGTAACACTGTTTGCCCTTCAAGTCACTCTCTCACAGATCTGTTCTTCTCCCTGTTTAATATTTGTAATGTGCATTGTATAAGCTACTACATTCATTCGGCTTCATATAAAATGTGAAAGTGCCTTCACCACATTGCAGTACATGGATCTTCCATGGGCAACCATATCTGTCTAATCAGTAATACAAGTAAAGTTTTCAGGACCTGAGAAATTTGTTGTGGCATATATTTCAATAAGCGTGGAAGACATTCTTCAGGGATATTGTCCCATATGCAGGGGATAGTGTGCACAAATTAGTACTGACATGGTCTCGACAGCCCATTCTACCTCGTCCCAGAGATGCTCCGTAGGACTAAGAGCTGGTTACTGAGAAGGCCAGAGAAGCAAGGAAACCTCTAATAATCTTGTGGAACCAGCATATGACTATACAACCCTTGTGCTATAGTGCACTATACATCTAAAAGTATCAGTGACTCCAGGTATGCCAAGAAACATGTTCACCGCATCATTACCACTCCACCACCTCCACCAGCCTGAACTGTTAGCACCTAACAAGGTTCATCGATTCACGCTGTCTGTGCCACTTTCTGACCCTCCCATCAGCATGGTGCACCAGAAACCTGAAATCATCTGACCTGGGCATATTTTTTCTCTGCTTAGTCATCAGATTTCTGTTCTTTCTTGCCCACTTTCTGCTTGCTTGCATTTCTGATTCACTTCGACAGCAATGGCACTTGAACTGGTCATCTGCTGTTATGCATCCGTGCTAAGGAACTATGAGTGGAATCAAGAAAGTTATTTAGAGATCTAACATTATATTTGTCTGATATCTGCTTGACTGTGCAATGCCTGTTTGTCAGAACGATTTTTACTGTCCTCATCTGACCCCTTCTTTCATCGAATTGTCCGCAGTATCTTCTTGCAATAGATGTTTTTCCTGTATCACACCATTTTTGGTATACTCTCCACAAGTTGTTTTTGGAATGCTGTCCTTGGGTAATCTTGCATCAATGACCATGCCTCATTTGAAGTCCCCCATATTGCTGTATTTTGCAAGTCTAATGGCGATTCACATTGAAACCGATCCACAGATAACATCCTCACTTGATTTCATTCTGCACTCCAGTGTCAGGATTTCCATACAGGAAAGTGCCAGTCGTGATACGGCAGGTGTTTTAAATAAAGTGACCACTCAGTATATGTTTTTGGTGATAAGTGATATGACATGCTGTTTGCAGGAATGCCTGACTACACTACACTTTGCTCTGCCTTTGTACTGGTAAATAACAAACCTTTTGCCTCTGCATTGATTTTTGCCGGTTAAAATAAGCCCATGCTCTGCTTGATACAGACACGATGACACAAAAAAACATGAGAGAAAACCCAAGATAGTTTTAATAGCAAAAGTTGTCACAATAACTACTGAGCTGGTGTTTTTCTACCGCTTTTTCCTGATCTTTATCCTCTTAAAGTCCAATGACCTGCCACCACATCTAAAATCAATATTTTTGTCTTTACAACAGTATATCTGCTAAATGATATGGCACATGTAGACAACTGAAGCACTCTGTTGTTTGAGCTTTGCTTTTATTTTATTCCCGTTATTCATTACTCATACAATACGTTGTCATGAATTTTTATGTAGGCTATTGTAAAGTAACATGGATTTATCACCATGACTCTCCTGACTCATTGTGAAACACTCAAGTCATTTACCAGTGATAAACGGTGCATACCTAAATCCTTGGTTTTAAAAAGAAGCACAACAAATATCAATAAAATGAGAAGCATTTTCCTGTGTACACGTTTAAAACTTTGCTTTTTTTCTGGTTTGGGTTGCATTAGCTACAGAGCCTATTCCTGGGGAGAGCGGGGAATAGAGGACACAAGCATGCATTGGATGGAGAACCAGTCAATCAGGGCAAAGTACTGATCGATGGTGCCACACAGGAAGATGTCCTGGTGACCCAGACCCCTGTGGTAACCTAACAGACCACCACAAGAGCATCCCATAAGATTACCAATCAAATAAGGAGTATATTTGTAAGTTAGTGAATTGGTGCTCTTCATTTCAAAGTCCCTTGTTTGTGAACCTGTGTTTTTTGCATTTGTGTTTACACAGTTATGTGGAATCTGTGGTACTGGATGCCTGATCAGCTTATTGCAAAGTTAATAGCATTCAGCCCCTGCAAGTGGCCTAATGAATATCTGTTTTCTGACATGCAGCATCGATGGCAGTGGTATTGAATCTGAGCATCAGGGGAGCAAGTGATTTCTCTTTTTCTCCCAATCTGCTCCGTCCACGTCTTTACGGCAGCTCTTAATAGCACAGGCATTAGGAATCTGTTAAGTCCAGATAAATGAAGTGCATGAAATGCCTGCAGGCAGAACAGCTTCCACAATAAATGGTTTGAAATGGTCACGAATGACTGTTTCACTTCAATTGGTGAGGCTAAATTATTTTGCGCCAAGTAAAATCAATTCTCTGGATATAATTGGGTCTGGGAGCTGTTAAACTGGAAAGTGTTTAAAGTAGGAATACTTTAGAATGGATCTTTGGCAGATACATTGTAGGATTATAAAAGTTGCTAAATATTGCACAGCGGTAGTACAGTATGGGTACCTGGCTAAGTAAGCTCAGTGATTCATTTGTATTCTTGTGTTTTGAGACCAGAATACATTCTGAGGAATGTTTCCAGGACCCTGCTGAAGCTATGCCACAAAAGATTAGGACAGTTACCTAATACAAATAACCAGTAAGTGTATGTCCTTGTGAACAATCAACATGAAGCTGCTCTGTATGAGCTGTCGGATCCTTCAACTGGTTATTGTTGCGCTTTGCTGTCACTGCGTTCCAGTGCTGTCAGTGCCATTGTTTTTAACTGGGAAACGTCATATAAATCTGTTTTTTATGCACAAGTAAGGTCTTGCCAGTCTATAGTGATTTCAGGTTAGATTGCTCAAGCTGCGGATTTTGACTAATTTATTCCATTTATCACTGTGACCAAAAGGTTTAACGAAAATTACTCTGTCATCCATAAACAATAAACAGATTAAAATGGTGATTGTTTAGATTTGATCACAGGTACAGGTACAAGCCACAGACTAAAAAAAAGCAGACACAACAATTACTATAACTAATCACCACTGGCGTATATTTGGTAAAAGTAGGGATGAAGTTGGTGAAAAGTAAAATGAGACTTCTGCAAGTTTTTATTATTTTTGAAATCTAAGCTTAGTACCGTCAGTGTGGAACATTTTTGGCGCATTCATTTGAATTGCCAATAATAAAATGATTTTTTTAAATTAAAAGATTAAAACAATGAAATTACACAGGTGATCTGTCATACAATTTGCAAGAATGAGGGATAGGTAAAATCTGTACTGCGTCCCCGACTCTACATAGGAAAATATTATGTGTCGGAAAGGCGCTATCCAATTTCCATGCTTGAAATGGCGCTATAATTCCTAAGCTAGAGTCCCTGCCAATTTATTGGCACTCCCTACAAGGACGTGAGAAAGCATGGGGAGAGCAGTGCTGAAGCGCTACTGAACAAATGGTCATGCACTGCAATCATTCCCATTCTAACCTTAATTGTAGTCCCAACAGCCTAGTCGATGCTTGTTTGCGAAATAATTACTAGTATTTGAGTATTAGTGTTTCTTATTGTATAATATGATGTTATAAGGATTTGCATCAACTTTAAAAACAACTATAGCTTTAAGGTCTGTATCAGTTGCATATAAATTGAAGCTTTCATTTTGGCTGACAGAAAATGCCTTCAGTTGTATGTATACAGATTAATACCCTTCCCCCATTTCTGCAGCAGCTCATGGATTTTTAATGCATTCTGTCCGTACTGATAGCCAGACTAAGTGGATGTGTATTCTGAACTTGTATAGGCAAAAAGTGTAGTAATAGTACTGTTATTAAAAGCATAGTGTCAGCTGTGGGGATGGGTTATGGCAACAGATGATGCCCTATTGGCTGCTTGGCTGATTGAGAGGAGGGGCTGGGAGGGGAGAGAGGGAGAGAGAGACAGGGAGAAAGAGAGAAGAGGAGGGAGGATGGCTCTGTGCTCAATGGGGACAGTAGGGAATGCCCAGTAAATGCAGCTGCCGATAATAGCACACATCAGCGGCGCTAAGATCAGAAGCACAAGGCTCCGAGAGAAGGAAGAGAGACGAGAGGAGTGCAGCAGTGCAGGAGAAACTGAAGCAAGCAGATAACTGAGGACCGAAAGAAGGAATTTGATGGTGCAGCTCAACTCAGAGTGAGAGGAAGATTGCAATGGGTTGTGGAAGTTAGAACTCAAAGAACATCCCATGGAAAGCCGTGCTGAGGTCAGCAGAGTGGGAGAAAGTAACAGTTGAGAGATCTGGCAGTTTTGAGCACAGGTGGGCACTAATGCCCTTTTCTGGGCTCCACAGGAAGGGCGGTGAACAGGTGTGAGTGAAACCCGGCACTCGTTTCTGTAGAGTCTCTATACCATAGAGATCCTGCTTAAGGTAGGAACAAGACTTTTCTGTTGGAGGTAATAGACATGGTAGAGTATGAACAAGTCAGCATAGTCACAGAGCATGGAGAAGTCGAGTAGTGAGGAGTCAGCCATCCATCGCAGCCCCTCCGTGGACAGTCGCGACTCTGAATTTGCACGTGCCTCCAGCTCAGGCCGACCAATTGGTGGACGAGGTTTCACTGCTGGTGCTTTCTACGGCTCCACAGGCCGCAAGCAGAGCGCCACAACCGGAGACGACAAAGACACCAATAAGCCTGCTTCCAAAGGCAGCAAATACGTGGTCTTTTACCTGGATCTATCCTTTGTGTTCCTTTTAGAATTCAAGAAGTGTAACATGGCTAGTGGCTGCCTGTGCTGCTTGAAATACATGATGTTCCTGTTCAACCTCCTCTTCTGGGTAAGTGATCCTTTTTAGCCTTAAACTCTCCTTATCTCTGCTCCCTTTACTCTTTTTGCTGAGGTGCTTATGATGACTGTCTGTGTGTGTGAAGCTGACTTTTTACAAGTGATCAATAAGTCTCAGAATCTTTACTCACCTCTAGAGGGCTGCGATATCATCAGAGATGTGCTTGTCATGTGTATTTTGAGAAGTGATTGCTGAGCTGTTCTGACCATGCATTTCTGCCAGTTATGTCGGTCTCTGCCATGTGTCCTCATTTCTGGTCACGCTACTATTTCTGTCTACCATTGAGCGTCCTGAAGGGCCTGTGAGAAAAATGAGCTTAGGTCATATGTAGCTTTACCCAGAGAACTTGAAACCTTCAGCTCAATACCAAGTGAGAGTTGTGGTTACACGTGTGTAGTTCACAAACATTAATAATATGTTTATTGAAATTAATCTGTGTGTGTCTGTGTGTGTCTATATATATATATATATATATATATATACACACACATACACATATATATATATATACATACATATACACATATATATATATATATATATATATATATATATATACATACATATATATATATA
>JAVSBV010000103.1:2075538-2091008 GCA_033117975.1 Parotocinclus spilosoma
CATGCAGTCAACTGTGGGACCTTATATAGACGGGTGTGTGCCTTTCCAAATCATGTCCAATCAACTGGATTTACCACCGGTGGACTCCATTTAAGCTGTAGAAACATCTCAAGGATCATCAGTGGAAATAGGATTCACCTGAGCTCAATTTTGAGCTTCATGGCGAATCTATAGATAGATAGATATAGATAGATAGATAGATAGATAGATAGATAGATATATAGATAGATATAGATATATAGATAGATATAGTACATCTAATTCTAGCTTTCACATCTTTGCGATTGAGCTAAATTAAACACAGTGTAGGCTGTAAATCTTACATGATGCAAAAAAGCAGAAGGTAAGTACGCTCACCAGCAGCTTCAGACTAAGCCAGTGAATTGTTGGTAAGCTCTAAGGATCAGTTTTCACAAGGACAAAGACTCCACACATCCACTTTCTTTTGGCTCTCATCAAAGACCATTTCTTAGTGTACGGGGAATTCATTATGGTATAACACTTCTTCCTGGAAGGCAGTGTCCATGTATGTAATGGGTTTGTAACTGTTATTTGAGGGAATTCTTTAAGTTGTGCTTGAGGCCACATAGTAATCACTGTAAGTCAGTGTCTTGCTACAAAGAAAAACGTTTACGGCAGTTCTAGTGTTATGGATTTGGCATTTAACTCATACACTTAACAAAATAAACAAATACATTTTAGATATTGTATTATCTACTTTGTTAGTTAATCACCCATATAACATTTCAGGTAAAAAACAGACCTGGACATATTGTTAAAATCACAGCTACATGGTAATATGTCAACTTTATGGATTATACATCATCCATAATGTTTTGGAGTTTTTTTCTTTTGCAGCAAATGCTGTGAATTTATTTTCTATTATTTTTCTATGACACTTTATTCTGGGTATGAACCAGTGACAGCTGTTGGTTTTTAAATAAAGGTAGGCATGAATGATTGCTTCATTTTTACTGGCTAGCCAGTGTATCAGCATAATATAGACATAGCATAGGTAATCGTCCAGTGCAGTATCAATTAGTTGTTGCTAATAAAAACAGTTTTACATAATGACATATGTTATTTTATTTTAATAAATATGTAAATGTTGTTAAGACAATGTCAGTACATTGTTAGTTCGTTTTGAGAAGTCATCCATATTTCTGAATGCTGAATTACTTTGAGAGGTCAACCAATTATCAGTCAATAGAAGTCATGCTTTAAGGTGAGACAAACAAAAGTGTTCTGTCCAATGAATGCCAAGATGTGTTGTTTAATGTTGTTTTATTTTTTATTCTAAACCCACCCTCCTTAGTTTCTTTCATCCCATTCATAACAGTTGCTACACGAACATACCACAGACTCCCCCAAGGTTCCATGGACATCGCTGTCTATTAGATTAAGCAGATTTTGCACATATTTGTCTATTGGTAGGAGTTTGACTTTAACAAACAAAGACTGGAGCATATTTTGGGTCTTATTTTCTACATTTTTTAGTTACACCAATATTAATTTATAATATGCACATTTTGTGCCATCATTTAATTGCTAGAAAACTATGGAAAATCAAGGGGAAGGGGAAAGCAATTGACCAAATTAAGTATAGCTTTAAAAAGGTTTACTGTTTGTGCGCATCTTGCCCAGCATTATGAATGTGGCATTACATGGTTTTGTGATCGTTGTGTGAAAATTATCCGTCAACGTCCCCTTTTTGTTTGCTTTTTGCTATTTAACAATAAAACACTTGTAACCTGTCAGTAAATGCAGATTACATGCAGATCTGATAGACTCTTATTGCTACAGTACTAGTACTATAGTCAGGACTTCTGTTTGTGGAATTATACAGGAATTATAGCATGGCACACTGCATGCTGGCTTCCTGTACAAAGTTTATCAGAGGATGCCTGTTCTTTTGAACAGTTTGAAGTGAGTGCCTATGAGTTATGTGTCTAAGTGAGTTACAGATTCTGTTCAGGAGGCCTGTTGCCCACAAGGCTTTAATGTCCAGCTGCTTTAGAATCCTTGGCTGAAAGTCAAACTTGACTCAAGTCATCCTTTTCTCACCTTCACATTTCTACACTGCACAGTAAGTGCAGCGTCATGTCACGGTGCTGCAGATCAGAGAAAGGTGGCTGTCCTAGAAAGTGTCAGTTCATACGCTGCTGCATTGATAAAATGAGGAGCATTCATTCTAAGATTTTAATCAGGTATTAAACAGGCATGTAGATAACCTCTGCCTCAGTTCTATTGGATTTTTAAGGTCACCAACACGGCACCTACAGTGATTAGCCACAGCAGCATAACCACTTGCCCAATATTGTGTAGGTGCACCTTGTGCCACCAAGGATCGAACCTGTCGAAGCATGGACTTATTTTTAAGTAGGTTAATATCCATAGTAATAAGTGATGTATGCGACCAGATGTGGTCTTAATGGACGTTATGGGGCATGTACTGAGTTTGTTTTCACTAATACAGAACTGTGTGTGTTGTGGTATGCATTGTGGTTGGCCATCTTATACCCAAAGGCAAGTAAACATTGAAACCAAGTGGTTAGAGGCATGCTTGGCAGTTAGAGCATGTCAGAGAGCTGCCTCACTGAACATTAATCATACCTGTATTTGTCACCATGCAATAAAATCATTTATATCAAAAAAGTCATTAATAAAAACAATATTTTACAAATAATTTAGTTCATATTTCAAGTTGATGCGGCATTCAACATGAAGCACAAATTAGCCAAATGTGTAGAATGGTTTTGACTGGATTGTGTTTTTTTTTTTTTTAAACCTTTTATTAATCATCTTTGCATACACACAGTGCTCTTTCTTCCTCCCTCTCATACTCAGCCTCTCCAAGAATGGCAGGTGGCAGCTGATGTAGTAGTCTTCTTTTGAAAGACATGCACTGAATGTGAATCACTGAACGGTCCTTTGATTTCTTGAAAGGACTTGTGTGACACTTAAATGCTGAAAAAGCCTTAGAGACTGGCTACAATGTAAATAAAGTTACAAATTGATGGTTACCAAAACCGTTACCATATAGCATGTTTAATTCAGATTTTATTCTGAATGAGAATTTGGGAAGATGGGAAGGTTTTCTTCTCCAGGGAATAAAAGCTTCTTTTAATAAATCCAGGAGTGACCTCAGAATGCACATCAACAATTTCTACCAGAGACACTGTTTTACCACTTTTGCACACCTGTGTCAGAGTATCGCAGAAATTACATGTGCACTGTAGCTCAGCAAATGATTCTGCCCAGGAGTCTTTCTCCCTTCCACATGACTCACTGAATCTGAATTAATTTCCCAGGTCACCACAGGGATCAGCTGTCCTGTTTCCATTTGCTTTGGTTTTTAATCTTCCTTTCCACAAATGTCTGAATTTGAAATATTTCTGTATAATTTTCAACAGCTCCATGCTGCTTTCCGCTTCCCAGAGCTGTACTGAATAATTCAGAGGGATGCTTGCTTGCTCAGGCTGTACTGTGCTGGGCCTGGAAAACTGCATCGCAGTATGTGCCAGACAGACACTGTGAGAGGGGCTCAAGGGGGATGACTTCACTTCAGACCAAAGACAAGATATATTTGTCATTCTGTTACGTGATCGTTTTCATGTATCTTAATGGCTATTACTCCCTGAAGGGCAGTATATAGGCCAAGGTGCTTATGCTGGAGTTATTTTGGTTACCCATAAGGCCAAAGGTTGTGTAATCCTGACACATAAACATCACATCCAAAGCTGTGTACATTATTTTGGAGTTGGTATCCCTTTGCTGCTATGAGAGTCTCTGCTCTACTGAGACAGCTTTGTTCTGATTGTAAAGCAGCATGTATTCTCTTCCTTTTAGCCACAGGAGCTTGAATGTTTGGTGATAAGGCCTGTCTTGTAGTTGGTGCTTAAATTAATCCCAAAGCTGCTGAGTGGTGTTAAGGTCAGAACCCTCTGCAGGCCAGTCAGGTTCTTTCACACTAAATATTGTGCAGCATTAAGCAGACCCCCTTATTCAAAGTGCCTTTGCTGATGCCACTGTAGACAGTTTGTGATGTTACTGACAACAGGTAATTAAAATTAATCAACTGTTAAGAACTGATGTATAGAGAAATTGCTAAGAAATGGTTCAAGTAGGTACATTAACATTTGGAAAGGTGTTTGTTTTTGTTTTAAATTTAATAAAGGTTAAATGCAGTATCTCACAAAAGTGATTACACACCTCATATTTGTAACTATTTTATTATATACTATCTTTTTATGGGAAAAATTATGTTCATTTTCTGTGGCCTCAAAATAACAACACACAGCCTAAACACATGTATAAATTGCTAGCACCAAAGTTGGCTGCACCCCCAAGTGAAAATGATTAAATTATCCTCAATTAGCCATTTTTCCTCCCCAGTGTCATGTGATTTGTTAGTGTTACAAGGTCTCAGATGTGAAAGACTGGTCACTGAAAGTTCAACATGGCACCTCATAGGAAATAAGATCTGAGGATCTGAAAAAAAATAAGGGAGGTGTTTGTCAACCTGCCAGTGCTCAGACCATACACTACACAATGTATTAAACTGGACTGCATGGCTGTCTAAGGACATTGATTACTGGAAATACCTTCTTTGGTCTGATGAGACCAAGATAAACACATTTTAACTTCAGATGAAGTTGAGCAACCAGGCGAGGCGTACAAAGACAAGCGAGTTTTGCCAAAAGTCAAGCATGGTGGTGGGAATTCCATGGTTTGGGGCTGCGTGAATGTTGCTGGCTTTGTTGAGCTGCAATTAATGGAGGAACCATAAATGCTGCCATATAATGAAGCAGTGCATGATCCCCTCGTTTTGGAAACTTGGTTGCAGGGCAGTATTCCAACAAGCTTACAACCCCAACACGCACCTTTTTTCCACTGCTGTTGTCGGGGTGGATCACCCCACTCTAACATTGGTTAATACCAAGCTTACAGACACACATTATCAACCAGAACATCCTGAAGGAAAAAAAAATTAAAAAGAAAGACACTGCAAATGGAGGAGAACATAAAAAACTGAAGTGTGATAGAGAAATGGATTGTGCTGAGTGAGTGACAGTGTTTTATTATTAAACCTGTTCTGAGCTCAGGTCCGCTTGTGGCAAAGATTTTGCAACACTGTTCTGTTCTTGATTTTGGGAGAATTGTTAGGGAAGATCTAAGCCTCCATTAATATCCTCATCACGTCAAACTGCTAATGCACTCTACTGATGCTGTTGTTGGTTTTTTTTTTGTTTGTTTACTCCTAACAATTCCCTCCTGTAACATTTACCCTCATTCTTCCAGCTTTGTTTGCTGTTTTGTTCCACCAAATTCTCTATCTTTCAGCCTTGCAGTATGTCTCTTGTTTCTTTTGCACTTGCTAATGCACTTTCTCAGTTTCCTGTCCTGTTTTACGTGTTCTCTCAAATGTCCTCAGAGGTTTTATTCAAAGCTGAGGTTTTTTGCCAACAGCACTGAACTGGATTTGTCATCTTAGGAGCTGCTTTATGTGGTGGTTAGTGTGCTCTAACTGTAAGTCAATGCTGAGGGGCTCAGTCCACTGTTGTTTACCTCAAATCAATTTTGCCTGAATAAATATTGTATGGCAGTCCACTACAAAGTTTTTTATGTTTGTTATTTCATTTAAAATATGGGTTCGCTTCCTATGTCTGTGGGAACAGTATATGCTAAATGGATTTTCTTTAAGAAATGATAAATCATGGATTAACGCCATCTCCAATATTGAATACTTGCCATATTTTTTGACCGACTCCAAACCACCAATTAGTAGCTTTCAAAAATCATTTGTAATCCTGCATTACACTTTATTAAAACTCGAAAAAACACATTCTTGACTTTATTGAAGATTTCCCTTTTAATTAGTTTACATGTCTTTGCAGGCAGTTTTTTTTCCTGCTTTTTTCCCTGCTATTCTAGACAGTGCAGTGCATTGCTGATACAACATTAACTAGCTGTTCA
Organism: Parotocinclus spilosoma; assembly: GCA_033117975.1. NCBI lineage: Eukaryota > Metazoa > Chordata > Actinopteri > Siluriformes > Loricariidae > Parotocinclus > Parotocinclus spilosoma. The sequence goes on from JAVSBV010000103.1 coordinate 2,081,515, forward strand.
TACAAACACAGAAATCCTGGTTTATTTTTCCCTTCACACAGGCAGATGGGTGCTTCGTGTGACCAGGGTCAAGTCTGATTTAAAAAAAAAAAACCTTGCTCCTAGCTAAGAATCTTTCTTTTATTACTATGAAAGCCCATGGTGTCCCATTTCCAAAGCAGTGGCAGTGCTGGATAATTCTTAGGACTAAGACTAAGACTTGAGTTTAGATTAAAATAATGATTTACCAGAAACAACAATGGGGTGTTGGTCTAGGAAAATATTCTGTATGAAGATCTCATTTACCAGAATTAAAATTAGTTTTACTAGGGTGCATATGTGAGTGTTAGACATGTCAAACATTACAGACCCAATGAATGTTCGTAATGTAAACATAAGAGTTGAACTGGAGTACGCTAACTGTTTAGATCATTAAAGCCTGACTCATTTCTCATCACTGCGATAATCAGAAATGAGCATAACCCTCAGGCTAACCTGCTAAAGTGCTCCTTCACCAAACATAGCATCAGTACCACGCTCAACTGCCAAAAGAAGAAAGAAAAACAGAGCCTTTCTGTGGGAAACGCTCCAGAAAGGTGCCTGTGACTAATGTTGCCTTCATGTGCTGTCAGAGCAAATGTCATTATAAGTTACCGAACAAACATATTGCACTTGAGCGTCCCTTTAAGACTTGAAAGCTAACTTTAGAAACCGCTTAATTTTTCACTCGATAGTGAACTTTTACCATTCCATTGTGGAAGATGGGACAGTTTCAGAGGCAGATGGTAGCAAAAAGCTGTGTGTATAGATGCAATAGACTGACTAGCTAATATTCTGACTTTAGTAGTGCACATAAACAACAATACTTTGTAATTGCAATAAATTGGTTCCTTCTTACGAGAATATAAAGACAGTATAAAGATGTTTGGTTTACAGCGCATCCAGTAAAAAAGTTATTACGTTCTTAAATGTGCAGAGTGTTGTTCTATAATGTGTTATCTGTTAGATAGCCTATTTGTGGATGTCATTATTCATTGTTTCTGAAAGGGCTGAAAATTAGCATGAGGACTTGCCTACTAGACTATGGATTTGTTAGCATTTAAAAAGAATGTATTTTAATGCTCTGCTGAACACTGGTAAGATGAGACAGGCGTGACACCTGTGATTTACTGCTTGGAGCCTGAATTGTATTTTACTGCTGCGTGGGATTTCTATTTCACAAGGTGATTGTGTTGGATATTCATTCCATTAGTGGCCGGGGGAAATGCCCTCTGTCTCTTCACTGCTAAAAGCTGGCTTGTTTCACTTCATACCTTCCCTCTACTTGTCTCTAATATGATACATAAAGAGAGGAACTCATCTCTGTTGAGTCCAACAGTCAGTCCATTTTATAAACTGTACAAATGCCCTTCCCATTCCAGTCTTCTTCACATATATACAGTTCATACAAAGTCACCCTCTGTTACTCTATCATGTACAGTGATTAAAGTGGTCATTTCATGGCTCCAGAGTTGCCTGGTTCAATCTTAACCTGGATTCCATTTTTGTAGCTCCCTGTGTCTGCACATGCCTTGCAATATAAAGGTCTAGGGTTGGCTCTTGCCGTGCACCGTGCTACCATTAAGCAAACATTAGGTGATAGCAAAGAGAAATTTGTTGATATCAGTGACTTGATGCACGTTAAAATTTACACTTCTAAATGTCAGACGAGAGGTGTATTTTAAAGAATGTATTACTTAATACTTGGGGCCCCATACATGTTTAGAATAACTTTTTTTATAACCATATACTTTACTACCAAATAGTGCATAGAAGAAAAACAAGATCCCGATTGGCACTACACATGGTCACCTTATCAGCGACAGATCACAAGTATGATCCTTACTTTCTGGGTGAGATGGATAATTGATGTTTGGTGTTTGTGCTTACGGGAAGGCAAATGTCCTTCATGAAGCTCAGTGACCTGCAAGAATGTATGGCATAAAAATAATGGCAATAAAATGTTATGGCTTCACTTGTCAAATTGGTATCTTCTGTCCGACGGAAGAAACTTTTGGTAGGGGTGGGTATTGGCAAGGAAGTTACGCGGCATAATAAGATTGTCACAAAACGTGGTATGATGCCTACTGTAGTATATTGAGATGTTACACTGTAAATACAAAAACAGCTAAAATACAAGTTACGATCCGAGTTGTCTCTGAGTGGGTAATTCATCATATTCAAGCAAATAAACTCACAAATTAAATCAAAGCACAGCACAGAGGAGATTGTAGTTTGCACCCTATTAATAAAAATCTTCCTTGATGACTGTGTCCTACATAAAATTTAAATCAGCTCATAACACTGGACCTCCCACTTGTTTTTTTTTTTTTTTTTACAGTTTTATTTTTAAAATATGGTTGATGAACAATTTAAAAGGTATTGATTTTTACTTTTTATTTTTTCAGGAATCATTCAATAGAATGAGACCGTTGCGCACTTAAGCAAGTACCATAACCATTTTGTTTTGGCAAGTACTTTGTGGGTTATTTGTGGACAGTGCTGTCTGTCCAAATATCTCAAATAATAATAAAGGAAATCCTTATACAGTCCTGTTACTTAAGACACATGATTTAATGTAAAAGAAGTCTAGACCTTTATGCAATTTAATTCAAAAATTGATCAAATATATTAATCAATATATAAAAGGAAAAACCTTTAAATATATAAAGGGCATTACTTTTGTCAGACAGTAAGAACTATGACTGCATCAATAATCTTTGTCAAATTACTACTAGTTTACACCCAATAGGGAATTAATTAGCCACAACAAGTGTTACATTATTGATATATGTGTGGAAAGGCATCTAAAAGAAATTGCTTCTCAGAAGCTCCAAAGTGCCATCCCAACACACTCTGTATGTGTCCCAGTCCCCAGCTTTTGCCAGAACCTCCATCATTTTTTTAGTGACCGACTGTGACTGTTCTGCATGTGTCATGAAGAGAAATGAAATTTCTCTGAAAAGATATCCATTATTGTAACAGGCTGGAAATAGTCATGTTGGAAATCTGTTTTGAAGGATCTTATATTCATTTTAACTGTCAGAATGAAACTCTGTGTGACATTTCTTTCTCTTTTTCCATTTGTTGTAGTTGTGTGGCTGTGGACTACTGGGTGTGGGGATCTGGTTGGCAGTCTCTCAGGGCAGCTTTGCCACCTTTTCACCCTCTTTCCCCTCCCTCTCAGCTGCCAACCTGATCATCACCATTGGTGCCATAGTTCTGGTGACAGGCTTGCTTGGTTGCCTGGGTGCTATCAAGGAAAACAAGTGCCTGCTCCTGAGTGTAAGTACAGTCCAACCAACATGCATATAAACACAATACCAGAAAGCACCAGCCCAGTCAGCTGATTAGAAAGTGAGAAGAAATTAGTAAATAAAACTGCTGCTCAATGGATATTTTCTCATTTCTGACCATTTATTTAATAATAAGTAAACTCTAGAGATCCTAATAGATCAGCATTTTTAAATACTTAGACCAGCACATCAACCAACCATGCTGTATTCATAGTCACTTAAATAACCTTTATTCCCCATTTAATGCTGTTTTTCGTTAATAAACACGTAAACAGGTGTACTTAATAAAGTGACCAGTTGGCATATATACAGTGCATTTAATGTTCCGTTTGTATTGAATGATTAAAAGTAGGAGTGATCTTTTAATTGCACATTTTAAACTATACAAATTTGAGCTACTTTTACACTTTTTCCTTTTCCCTTTTAGTCCTGTTAATATTAAATGAAGTCAGGCTACAATACCTGCTGTATGTGAATAAAAAAATTCCCCCAATATTTCCAAGTAATTGGAATCATATTGCTAGCTGTACATAAATGTTAACAGTAATTCAATAATAATGCATTTTTTTAATTTATGGAAATGTATGTGTAGTGCTCACTTAATACTGAGAAAGCATTCAATTTCTTTTGCATGCAAGAGTGTAAAAGTTTAAATGAACAGCTTGACGAGGCCGCTAAACTATGTCAAGATGCTGCGCTGATTCTAGAAAGTGTGGAACGTTATTAAAAGGAAATCATTAAATGTAGTAATGATGCTTATTATGCATAAATGTTTGGCTCCCTGACAATTGGACTTAAATGTCCATCACTATGTATGGATATCAAGTTTGCGATTGATATATATTAGATTAAAAAATGTAAGGTAATTCTGCTACTATCTATAAGAGTGATTTAAGGAGAATATTAGTTTTAGTTTGGAAATGAATTACGGTCTATTTTAAATCTCCTTAAGATGATAAAGGACAATTCATTTGCATTGAATTGTGCAAATGAAACCATTCTCTGCAGGCTTCTGGAACAGATATCAGTGTTTGAGCCATAGGCTTCCCGAACTAATCGCACAGAACGGTTCTTATTGATAGTTTTCCAGCAGGTTTGTGTCACTTTATCACTCATCCAGTGTCTCTATTGCTGTTTTTCTCTCCCTCATGGCCTCTCAAATTCTATCAAGTATCGCTATGTAGGGATCATCTTTTTTTAATAGCACTGCTGACTGTTATTCGAGGAGGGTGTTGCACACTGGGCTTTTCTTTGGCTTATAGGTCTGAATTATATATTGGTCAAGACTCATTATGTTATAATGCACTTGCACCATCATGCTGGTTCATAATGAAGTGTTTGCTGTGACTTCATTTAATCGCCACCAGACGATGGAACCTTAATTATCTTGTATTTGATTGCAAATAAACACAGTGTGGAGGTATTTAAAAACTTTACAGTAGTCAAATAAAGATGAAACATGTCCTTTCTCTGTATGACATCTATTCCTCGTATTATTTCCAACATTTAGGAAACTGCCACTATTTCAGTTAATATTTAGTGTTAGTGCTAGTTTAGTGTATGTTTTTGCACTGAGATTTTTTTATATTTTATTTCAAATAGTTTTATAAAACATAAATGTATAGGTAAAATGATATGTCAACAAGTTAATGATTTTAACACCTGACCTTGATTATTTTACACTGATAAAGTGAAAGCTCTCCTAAAAAAAGGGAAGTCGTCGTTATTGAATCATTCCGTATCTATGGTGATTCATGCAGTAATGTATGAGTGAAGTGAAGGATTCTTTGTCAGTGCGATGGACTTATGCTTTAATCATTATTACCTCATGAGCTTGGCGCAATGCTTGTTTAATAAAGTTCATGCGTAATTTAAGAATTTGACCTTTATTCTAAAGCAAAGCTTTGTTCTAAGACATAGAGTCATGTGATGCTCTTTCAGCTGCTCCCATTAGGAATTTCTGCAGGTGGATTTGCATATTAATTCGGGCACATGTTTATGCTGGATTCCCTTCTTGACACAACCTTCATTATTTAGCTGTTTTTTTTTGTAGGAATGTGGTGTCCTAGTGGTTCAAGTACTGGACTATGAACCAGAAGAATCTAGTGTTCAAATGCCACCTGTGCCAAGCTGTCGCTGTTACGGCCCGTAAGGAAGGCCCTTAACCCACAATTGCTTAGATTATAAGTCACTCTGGATAAGGTCACCTGCTAAATTACATACATGTAATTTTTGTTCTTCTCCACATAAATGCTCCACTTTATACATTTAAACCCAGTCACTGGCACTACCACAGCAGCTGGCTTCACTGAACCACTGAAGCTGGTATGATATAGTCTTTCATTTACGTTTTAGGAACGGGGAGGGAACTAAACATGGGTATGAACAACCCACTTGATTGTTCACTGAAAAAAAAAAATTTTATAGACAATAATACTGGAATACTTTTCACCAACAAAATGAATCTTCTGACAAAACAACCTGAATCTGTTGATGCTGTAATATAAAACTGTGTTTTAAAACTTCAGTCAGTGTTATGGATAGGACTGCACCTATTAAAATAAAAACACAATACCCAGTTGACTTTGATTCCAAAAGGAAGAACACAGTTGGGCTGAACACAGATGATGTAAAACTGATGCAATATAATACAGAACTCTGCAAAGCTAGAAGCTATTACAATGCCATTGACGCCTACATTTATTGCCTTGTATTACTATGTGCTGGCCACACACAGTGAAGAGTTTGTGTGAAAACTTGACAGTTGCATGCAGCTTGTGTTTCATATAGTGTCTTGCCAAAACACCATTGTTATGATTAGTTTTAAGTCAAGCATCACAATTACACAGTGGTTATGGCTCCAGAGGGTTTTCTCCAGGTACTTCGGTTTCCTTATAAATTCCAAAGACATGTTTGGTCATTTGGTTTCCCAAAGTGTCCCAGTTTGTTTGTGCTGTGTTATGTATTGGTGCCATCTGGATACCTTTGGGCTTACTTGTGTTGCTACATGTCCTGAGGCACCTACAATGGTCTACATATTGTAGTCATATTGTGCACATTCCTAGTGCACTGAAAACCACAGGTGTGAAGCCACTATTATTTTTTTACTACAAGTTTTTGTTTATTATTTGATTATGTGGCATAGAATTAGCATGAACAGCTGTTCAGGAAAGCAGTTGCATCACTACTATTAACACATTCATACTGGGCCAATTTTCTTTGGAATGTAGGAGGAAACTGCAGTACCCAGAGTAAACAGTCATGGACATGAGTGCTAACCACTTGCACCACTACTTTGATTTAAAAAGTGCTTTGTGTTATTTGTAGTATAAATTGTTTCATGCTAATACAAATAAACAATATCCAAATGACTTTTTTTTAATGTATTTTTAAATATTTAAATGTTGAGATTCTTCAGTCGCCATATGAGGACAGCAAGAGAATCAGAAAATTGGTCATATGGTGATAGTGTATTTAATATGAAAAGCTTGTAACGTTACTTAAGATTCAACCCCCATTCACCCCAGAACAGCCCCACTTTTTTAAATGCTGCTCAAAGGAAAATGGGCCATGAGCTGTCCTGGCATTAAAACTGCATTCCTTACCTTTATATATTATTTGGGAAATCTTTTCTAATGCTAACTTTCTCCTACTATTACTTTCCAAAAGCATTAATTGTGTCACTTGGACTCTCGAAACTGTCCCCTGAACCCTGGGCTGTCAGATAGTCCCCAGTCCCAGGCTAAATGGGTTTGAATAAAAATTAGTCTTGTTCTGGCTGCATTTACCTGAATAAAGTCAAAACTGTAACACACAGTCCACAACTGATGTACTGATTTTTTTTATCCACCCAGTCGAAGGCACGTAAACCACAGAGACAATGTTATGAAGTTGCACAAAGAAATGCTTTGAAGCATTCAGTCTTTGACCCTACCCTGCAGGAATTCAATCAGACTAGTCTGCAGCCAGTATGAGAACCCACAGCAGTTATGTAGATGACCTCTGCATTCAGTACTCGGATGAAACTCTAAACGCAATAAACTTTCATTTACTCCACCACTGTTTTATCTGGTATAAAATTCTAAGAAAATGGTCTAACTCAGACGAAATAAAGAAGAAAAATGTACGCTTTAGAGACAACAGTTTGTAGAGACTCAAATTAATTAGTAAAATAAATACAGTTATTTAAATTATTAGTATTGTAGTATTAGGGAGTTTGCCAACGCCAAAACCCACTTTTCCTGCTGCAACAGGCTTTGTTCTTTTAAGAGGGTTTTCTGCTACATTTTGGAACTTGATTTTGAGGTAGACATATGATGTAAAACAATGAACCCTGACTCACTTTTGGCATACCCAAGAAATTTAAATGCTTCTCATGACGTCACTGTCATGGTTCTGTAGAAGCCATGGCAAGTGGCAAGTTCTCAGTCATAATTCTTTATTTTTTTACAGACTTTAAGGTCAGCAGGGCAGAAAGTTGACTCATTGGAAGCGCAAACGTCATATTGAAAGTCACTACAGCCCTTTCAGCACAACCTATTCTAAAATCGCTCTTTGTCTATGTAAAATCCAGAAATGTGTGCTTTATATTATGAATGTGTTACAAGTGAATGCTACTGAAATAGCAGAGCTCAATAATTACAGGTGTTGTCCACAAACTTTTGTCTATATAGTGTATATAATCTCACATAGTGAATTTAAGCCGTCAGCTGGCCAAAATGCATTTATTTCCAATGATCAGTTAGAAGTGAAATAAACTAACTATGCTGACATAATGCAAGGATTCAGTAAACAAACATCTTAAGGGCTTCCAGCTGGCCTAAAGCTGTGCTGCTATGCACTCATACAGCCGTGATCTGCTGAGTGATATACAATCAAGCTTCCTTGAGTTAATATTTAGTGCCTGTCAGTCTCATGCTGAGTAGAAGGCTGTGTAAATATTTATCGCAGGAGAGAACCATGGTGCGCTAGGATCAATAAGTGTGTTTAAAGGATGAATTATATGAATTGAGCTTGCATTGGTTCCCTCTGTGCTCTCCCTTTCCTCAGATTACTAATTCATTATTTCTCTGTTGCAGTTCTTCATTGTCTTGCTGATTATCCTGCTGGCTGAGCTTATTTTGCTCATCCTTTTCTTCACATTCTCACATAAGGTAAGCATATTAACATTCATTATGAATATGTATTTGGCACATGTAAACTAGCACTCAAATCTAAGCTGAAAATAATGCTACATTTACTGTGAAGTAAATACTGGGATGTTTTTCTGGCATCACATCTGATGCATATTAGATGCGTGTTATCTATCTGTATGCATCAAACAGTTTATACAGTCCCCTCCACAAATATATAAGGACTCCTTGTGAAGATGAGAAAAAAGGGTTATTAGAAATTCACCAAAAGAACTGTATATATGTGTGTGTGTGTGTGTGTGTGTGTGTGTGTATATATGTGAGTGTGTGTGTGTGTGTGTGTGTGCATATGTGAGTGTGTGTGTGTGTGTGTGTGTGTGAGAGAGAGAGAGAGGAATGTGTCTGATCATCTACAATGCTGGTTGGTTTGTGGATGCAGTGTGTGATGTAAATGTCTGTGATGGAGGGGAGAGAGACACCGATGATCTTCTCAGCTCTCCTCACTTCGTGCTGCAGGGATTTGTGATCCAAAACGGTGCAGTTTCCAAACCAGGCAGTGATGCAGCTGCTCAGCTTCGGTTTCTCAGGCTACTCTGTTTACCAAAAAGCAACGTAGGTAAACTGAATTCTCTAAATTGCTCCTTGGTCCGAGTGGAAATGGTTCCGGTGGTGGGAGACTTTTTGCATGTCTTATTCCTGTAATTGAAATCCCACCTACTGTCAGCGATGTCTGTTTGATCTAGTGCTGCAGGGACGCTCAGATTAGTTCGGCTTAAAAGAAAGAGATCATAAAAATTATAATAAATTATAGTATGAAATAAATAAATTAAATTGAACTCTTTAAGTTAGGGCCATAAACAGCTGGTCACCTCAACAGACTAAAAGAGGTGGGAGTTAAAGAGTGAAAACAAAGCGGATTCCAAAACAGTTGAGACACTAAACAAATTGTGAATAAAAAAGTGAATGCAATAATGTGGAGATGGCAAATGTCAATATTTTATTTGTAATAGAACATAGATGACAGATCAAAAGTTTAATCTGAGTAAAT
>JAVSBV010000103.1:2098112-2126836 GCA_033117975.1 Parotocinclus spilosoma
AGACTTTTTTAATTGCTTGTTCCTCGGATGTCCCTACTTAAGAATCTACTGAGGAGGGAGGAAAAAAAAAAAAAAAAAACTTTATTTTTCAGCAGTTTTTAATTTCTCGAGGATTATGTGGAATCAATACAAGGAAAGAGGAAGAAATAAAAGTAAAATTTTATTTTAAAAAAGTACAATTAAACCTACAATTAAATTAAAGTGAATCGAAAAAAAAAAATTTAATGAACAGAACAAAACCCTTGGCTCTCCACCGGATGGCGGAAAAAACTAAAAAAAAAAAACTAAAAAAAAAAATAAAAAAATTAATATATATAAAATAAATAAATCCAATATGATCATCGGCAGATCCGTGAAACAAGCAATAAAAAAAAGTCTGGCCTAATGGTAAAAAAACAACCAAATTGACTTAAATGTACATGTAAAAGGCTATGTGTAAACAGTATGCTATACATGCGACTTAAAACATTACTACTGCAAAGTACTGTTTAAATGCATGATATATATCCCAGATACACTCAGTATATTAAGTTCACCTACCTTGTACCTATACCTTGCCGTCTGAGTTTTTGAAAAGTGGTGTTTCAATGGGGCATAAAAATGCATTTGCATAAAAGCCACATTTCTCGTACTCACTCATCAACGTGACAATGTCACGTGGAGCATACACAAAAAACACACAACTAAAACAAAGTGTGATGTAAGAAAATAACTTGTTGAGATATGACATTACAAATGCATGGGATCGAGTTTGTTTTGCCATACTGACAGTAAGGAGGAGGGTCACTTTTAAATTTCTACAATCATTATGGATTACACAAGCTTTATGGTCAGATGAGAAAAATATTTAGCTTTAGGACAACAAACACTCATTGCTGGTTTGGTGTAAAAAAAAAAGGATAGTTATACAAAATAGTAGAAATAAAGTTGAAATATCGTAATAACCATGTATTTGACTGCAATACATGGGAGGATGTGATTAAGGAACTGTGGGTCAGGTGAAAGAAATTGATATGCTGGCAGCTCAGATCTGGGTCAGGGACATAGGAAGTCTAAAAAAAACATTTTAAGAATTAATTTTAATGGTAATAAAAATGTAATTAAAACCTTTTTGTTTTCTGTACTCTCATGTACAGGCCAGCGCAGACAGCAGCAAAACTGACAGCTGTTTAGAATCATTTTATGATCTCCAGATACGGCAATCGAACAATCTATAATCACTGCTTATGTGAGCTATCGATATAGTCTATTATCTAATAAAAGCAGGTTTTAGTTCAATGTCCTCAAAATTTTAGCATCAGGGCCATTCCACTTTCATGACCTAAACCACCTTGAAATGATCAGTGAGTAATAATAGATACACTTAATAAATGAGATACAGTGTGTATTTACTACTAGCAATAGCTCACTTTAGATCATTTGATCATGGCCCCTAAACACCTGTGTTATACCTATATATAAATATAACACCATAGAAAAAGCAAAAAAAAACAAAAAAAAAAACCCTGTTACAGTAAAATAAAATTTCTCCTTTCCCTCCTCCCTAACAATTCCAACCTGACAAACGTGAGAAGAAGGTCAAAGTGAAGAAAGAATGAACAGTATGTGGTACCTGCTTCTCCTCGCAGAGCCTTCTCCACAGCCACCCCTCTCTCCTCCAGCTGTCTCTGCTTCTCCTCCACCTGCTCCAGCTGCCTCTGAATGATCTAAGGCACAGACACGTAATCAAGTCTCTCACTCTTTCCCATCATTCATTCGGTTATCTCTCATCTACATGTCAAAACCTTTTAGCAGACTCTTACCTGTGCCCTGTGAAGTCTTTTCAGCTCCTCCTGCTTGGCCTGACGGCGAGCTGCCTTCTGCACTCTGCGCGTCAGCTTGGCATTTAGCTCTTCCTCAGTGTACGCCTTCTGCAAAAACATGAAACAAAACATGAATCGAAAAGGTCACGTACTGACACTTAAACAACTTTTTTTTTTGAGATTTTAAATTTCCAAACTGGTACTTTATTTAACTACGGCTCAATTTACTACCGGAATCATTTAACACAGCACCACACTAAATGGCGTCTAGTGGCTTTTTATTAGACTAACTAATTTATTTAAAGCTTCACATATATTCATTGTATATGCCTATATTAAATCATACAGACATTTTGGCCATTTGTACGCCATTTTTTAAGCATTAACAGACAATGCACGCTGAATTAAAAAAAAGGTAAGAAGTCAGACAAGTCTTGAGATGCAGTGTTTGTGCCATCAGAGTGGATTCAGCAATTGCCACAGAGCAATTATGTACCAGTGAAAGTTCAGTGCAGTAGAATATAGATCAGAAGATAGTCTGGTGGGGAAAACTGTGTGGTCACAGATGCAGGTGCCTTGTCCAGCGAAAGGAGGCGATGTTGGTACATGCTCACAGAGGCTGGCGTTAGTAAAAAGTCACAGAGAAACGTCTGGCTTATAGTTGATAAGGGTTAATTAACAGACAGATGCATGCTCAGAACAGTTGGACCAACGGGAATGAAAACACTACCTTTGTGACATATGATCTCTTGAACGCCAGCGCATGAGGAACATAAACAGACTTGTGGAATGATGAAACACAAACAATGAAAAACAAAATAAATGATGTTATTGAATGGTTAATGTCGTTAAATCAAACCAACAATCTAGGACAACGCAAAAACAAAACACTTAACACCATGCTAGTTTCCTTGTGATTAGAATGAATGAAAATGAACAAAATTAGGGTTAATCTCCTGAAAGTCCATTCATTTAATATACGATTGGTGAGATTTAGAGGTTTAATCACAATTTAATCACAAATGCTTTCATTTGGTCTACAGCAGTGGTCCTCAACCTTTTTGCAACTGGGCCACAATGGGCAAAAGTTCTTCAGGCTACATACATGCATGCATGAGATCAAAAGCATTGCATGATATTCAACAAATCAGCACATTAGGCAACAGTGTATCGATACACTCTGCTCATTATTGTTTAAAAAATGCATTAACAATGTTTACATTTAGTATAAATTCCGCAGGTTGAGAACCACTGTCCTACAAACAGGGGATGGCACATGTCCATTTAATGGCAACTTGATATCCAAAAATTCATTAGTTTTGCCATGAAGTTAATGTAGCCAGTAATTAAGGAAGCTCATCGATTCCAGTCTGAACAAATTTGTCAACTTTCTATTCCATAAAAAGGATGTACAGATACAAATAAAACTGCTTTTTTAATATGTGGGCCGAAGAAACAAGTCAACAGAAAAATAATGCTCATAAAAACATTTGCAATTAAGAGAGTAGCTTTGATTGAAATGTTTTCATGAGTTAATTAAAAAAAATTATTCTCTCAACTGACGAAAACCTTTTAAATTATTCCATCTATTATCTTCCGCCTAATCCACACGGGGTCACCGGCCAGCCAGTGCCCACCCGGCAACTCCAGACGCAAGGGCAGGAACAACCCTAGATGGGGTGCCAATCCATCGTCGGGTACCCACACATAACACAGTCACACACTAAGGGCCACTTTAGAGACACCAAATTAACCTAATACCAGTCTTTGAACTGTGGGAGGAAACCAGAGTACCCAGAGTAAACCCACACAAACCCATGTTTTTTTTTTTTTTTTTTTTTTTTTAAATAGTCAGTTGCACACAGAAAGGACCCAGGCCACTCCACCCTGGGATTGAACCCGGGACCTTTTTCGCTGTGATAATTTGCGTATACTTATTTCTCTTTGTAATATAAAAAATAAATTTCAGGACATTTGTATAGCAGCATCTGGCAGCATTATTGGAGTGAAGTTAAGTCTGGAATGGTCTTTTTGAAAGGAAAGACTAAGATGGGAATAATGATCTGAGGAATAGTAATATGAAGTGATGAAAGGCAGAGAAGCATCAAGACTCTTCTCCGTCTTGGAACCCAGGTGGTGGAATATTCCACTGTAAGTCCAAATGGCTGAGTCTCTTGCAGTCTTCAAGCGGCAACTAAAAACTCGCCTATTGACTCAGCCCTTAACTAACGAGTAAAAATGCAACTGATTATTTAAAATTTGGCTAGTGCTTACTGATTTACCCACATCAGACCCTAGCATGTTCTGGTTTGGATTATATTCTTGAGATATTACTCGTTTGAACTAACAATAATCACCCTTGATAAGGGTGTCTGCTAAATGCCGTAAATGTAAAAGTCAGTCATCGACAATATGTAATACATGGTCAGTATACCATAGCTAAAATATAATTATGGCCTAAGACTTTTGCACAGTACTGTATATCACAGTAAAAGGTAAACACAATATATATATCACATAAATAACATTAAGAAAAATAAGACGATTTCTTTATAACTATGCCTTTTAAAAATGTTTTGTGTGAAAATTTGACAATTCCCTCTACTAAATGACTGGATAATGACTCTTGATAAAAGCTTTGCATAGTTATAGTGTACAGATCTGAAATCTCTGAAATGTCTTTTGAATCATACATGTTAAGATCTTCAAGTACAACCTGCATGATGTTAGAAAGGATAGATGTTAGCCTCCTATACTTATTAGCAACAATAAGCTTGTAGCTGCAAAACTTGAGAAAAACTTTGGACACAATAAAAGCAGAATTTTCTTACAAACCAAACTAACAACTATTTACATCTGAGCATAACACCAGTCGCAACGCTAGCGGGTCAAACAAATTACTACAGCAGCAACAGCTACACTAATACACAAACACAATCTATCACCACTCCTAACTGTACCAAGCGAACCTGAACTTTGTGCTAGCTACAGACAAAAACGCTAAAGGTACTAAATTTCTGTAATGAATGCAACTAAAGTCAGATAATTTACCCGGATATTTACCCAGTCAGATATTTTGTAAACATTTACTCAATTTAGATGTGGAATAACACCAAAAAAACATTTATAAGAGATAATTCTACTCTCTAGCCATCTTTCCGTTGTTGCATTCATTTTTGATATGAATTAACTAGCTATAGAGTACCTCGTCTTCTCCTTTATCTTGTTCCACATCCTTCGCTTTCTCCTTCATGTTTACCCTAGATATTGTTCTTTCATTTCCCCTTGCCTTTATCTTTGCCCTGCTCCTTTCACTTCCCTTCTCTTTTTGCTTTACTCTTTGTTTATCTTTAAGTTTTTGCTTCTCCTTCTCCATCGCATCTTTGCTCAAATCAGACACTAGATCAAACAAGTCCATAGGTCGCTATAAAAAGGCAAAATACCGAATTATAAGTAAGGAAAAATTACAAATAAACAAAAACTTTGTTAAAGATTATATCCACTTACATCTGCCTTGGACTTCTGAGAAGATCTTTCCAAAACATCATCACAGGAAAGATCTGAATCCTCAGAAAAGCTAAGATGTCTTCTCAATTTCAAATCTAACAGAGCACAAGCACAATATTTCAGTGAAACTGTACGAAAAGAGAGTTCATTAGGTTTTTCTGCAGTTAATTTCAATTTCATACTTTCTTACCTGAAGACCTAGTCACAGGTGATGATTTCTTCTTTCCAGAGTCAACAGTTGTAGAGCTAGAGGGTGTGCTTGGGCATGACTTGTCGTCCTTTTTCTTTTTGTCTTTCTTGTAGCCGGAGAAAACAGACTTCCACAAGGACTTGTGTTTAGGAGGTGTCTCTTCAGTTCCTGAAGTCTTACTTTCATTTTTTGCCTTCTTCTCTTTCTTGTTCTTGCGTGGAGAGAAAAGGGAACTCCGCTTTTTACTCTTGCCCCCTGTAGAACTTTCAGAAGAAGTGACCGAGCTGTCCTGGCTCTTACTTAATGGTGAGGCAAAAGAACGTTCTGGCATTGCTTCCAAATGTTTTTTGGTCTCTAGGGCCTTCACAGCTGAAGACTTAGGTGAACTTGAGCGCGTTTTGCTTTTGACAGCCTTCTCAGAAGTGTTCCAGGCCACTTTGGCCACAGCACCCTTATCTGGCTCGGCTTCTTTCATCTTATTAATCTGCTTGGCCATTGCGTCTTTAAGAGCTTGACTCTTCACTGATTTCTCCCTCTCTCTCAGTCGTTCTTCTGCAATCTCTTTGGCTTCGGGAGAAAAGTCCTGTAAGCCCTTTACCTGTCTGGACACAGGACCTCCATGGATGCTGGGTTTCTTGTTCTCCACAGCCAATTCAAGGTGGAGTGGTGGCTTTCCACTGTTCACTTTGCTAGTGGGTGGGGTATAAAATCTGTCCAATGCACTATTATCAGGGGTACGATCGTCATACATGTCCTCTACATCATCAGCAAATGGAATTTCCTCCACACACTCTGCAAATGACTTCCTAACCTCAGTCCGCTGTGGCTTATTGGGCTGTTTTGTTCTCATCACCACAGGTGGATTGGTTCTGGGGGAAGCCACCGGAACAGTGACAGGTTTCTCTTGAGGTGGGTTGGTAGGACTTTTCACTTTAGCAGGAGCTTTCTTTACCTCAGGTTCAGGAGAAGGCAATTTCTCCCACGAAATTTCAGGCTTCTTTCTCGTCAGGGTTGCTGGCTCCTCATCAGGTGGAGGCGGTGGAGGACTGGATGGAGGTGTCAGCATCGTAGAATCCGAGTTGTTAAAGCTGTCACTGGTAACTGTCTGACTGATGGTGTTGCTACCGTTCAAGCCCAGGCCAGAACTGCTGCTGAGATCCTTTCTTTCTGAGCCACTGCTCTTGGGTTCCACTGGAGAGATAACTTGACCCTCGACCATGATATTGAGTCTGTGGATGACTGTTCGACCTGTAATAACTGGCTTCTCAGAAACAGCTTCCGAGATTTGGGTTTTAGATGGTGCAGAATCAGGGGTAGGGTTTTTAATGATGCTCCTCTCTATATTTTTGCTCCGATCCAATGGAGTAAGGCCCAAGCTCCGCCTAATCTCAGCGCTCTTCAACCAGAACTCTTCAATGATGTCAGCCTTCTTGACCATGGTTTCCTCTGTCGAGTCTAGAGCTTTCAGAGTTTCAGTAGGTGTCCTCTCAAAGGTAGGTTTTGTCAGAGGGGTAGAAGTTACAGCAGGAACTGGCTGAGTCCTGACAGGAGAGTTTGAAGAGAGGGGAGAAGAAGGTTCCTGGCACAACAGTGGTTGAGCACAGATTGGAGATAAGGGGTTCCCTGAGGGTGAGCAGGCACAAACTTCAGCCTGGACAGGAGACGTGGGAGTAACTGTATCTACTAAGGGTGACGGCTGGGAGCAGACAGGTAAGGTCACAGCAGTGGAAGTAACAGGACACTTTGTCTCAGGGGTAGGTAAGAGTGGCCTTGGTGGATGGGTTTTATCAGGCAAAAAGGGCTCAGGGAAAAAGCGTGTGCCTGGAGACTGAAGCAGTACGGGAGAAAATGGTCCTTTGATCTGGAAATGCAAACCATGTAAAAACATTTGTTTTTGTAACAGCTAGTCAACTTGGCAAAAAAACCTAAACAAAAGGAGTTGAAAAAAACCTCTTCAACAGGCGTAGAAGGTTTTGGGACTGGAGAAAGAGTGACATCCACAATGATCTCATTTGGACTGGACACCATTTGTTTTTGCTCTGACAGAAAAATAGAAAGAAACCAATCGATCAGATTTTCTTTTTCTTTAAAAAAATAAGGTATTTATTAAAAAGGCTTGAACAAAACATAGTTTTATGCATGTTTATCATTAACAACAACCAAGGCCAGATTCATGAAAACTTTCTTACTAAAAGACAAAGTGCTCTCAAGACAAATGCTAAGAAGTGTCTATGAATGTTAAAAGGAATTGTTAAATTGTAAAATGTAAGAAGTTCTTAAATATTATCTTAAGCAAATTATTGTTCTGTAATCTGGGCTATTATGCATTTTACAGCATATAGCACACTGTGAAATATACATTATTTGGTGGTTAATACAGAAAATAAATAAATCCTTTTTGTAAAATACTATATTACCTTACTTATTTGGAAAATTAAGCTTAACTTGTCAACTATTATGGCATAAGATGAGTGTGAGGCTATGATAAAGCTAAGAAAACATTTAAGAACAACAAAATGTTTTAAGAATACTACCTGATCTAGGAAGTGTTCTTGAGAAAATATAAAAATGGTCATTTCTTATTTCTATTTCCCAAGTCAATTTCTTAAGTAGTAGTATTACTGTTAGCATTACTAAAAGTTTTAAATCCTTAAAATTGCTATTACATAAGCGACAAGATGTTTACATGGGTCAGGACCTAGTATACATGCACTACAACCAACAAATTTTCAACTGGATGCA
Organism: Parotocinclus spilosoma; assembly: GCA_033117975.1. Lineage (NCBI taxonomy): Eukaryota > Metazoa > Chordata > Actinopteri > Siluriformes > Loricariidae > Parotocinclus > Parotocinclus spilosoma. Next base: position 2,106,354 of record JAVSBV010000103.1, read on the forward strand.
TATTGTTGCACATTTATTCGAGAGCTTACCAGACACTGAAAATTGCTCAATGCTCTCTGGATTGTCACACTCTGCTGGAAGAGGTTCAGCCTCATCGACATCCTGTGAGCGAGCTTCAGCCTCTGCATCTGAAGGGATATCCTCTGTGATACAATAACACCTATATGCTGTCACTCTCGAGTACCACACATTATTTCACTCCTAGGAACACAAATATATTAGCGTCACAAACCTTCATCCAGCTCAGTGCCCGGTTCATTGTCTGGACTCCCTGCCTCAGCCACTGGCTCATCCTCCTCCACTTCACAGGGCTCTGTGGTCAGAGAAACGCTACAGTGTTAATGCTGTAATTTCAACAAGAAAAATCTAGTTTAGAACTTAATGTTCCTTATGAACCTTATTGGTTCTGCTTTGTGGTAAAAATCAAATTTTAAAGCACCCCGGAACAATTTCGAAACCATTCAAAATAACTCCGCAAGAGCATTTTTTAACCAGTAGGGATAAAGGAATGTAGGAATCTACAAATAAAAGTTCTATAAATTAAAAACGCTTTCAAGTCTAAGCTTTTGAATCCATTTAATTGAATCACACACCAATCTTATATGGAATAAGAAAATCAATTTGCTTACAGAAATGTTTTCACATGTCTTTAAAAAAAACCACAGTATTAGTATTGTGCTACGGCAATTTGTCTTAGACTATATAATTAAATTCAAAACTTACGTAGTGTTCAGGGGTACTTTAAAGTTATGAATAGCACTGGATAACATAGCCATGCAAAATGTTTAAATAAGAAAAAGCACTGTGCACAATGAACCAGCCAAAATAAGCATTAGTGGCTAGCGTTTGCCCATTACTTATATCCATTTGCACACAGGTAAATAGATGATGCTGAGCTGGAGCAGCTTAGGTGCCAAAAGGTGAGAAAAAAATGGAAAATAAAGAAACCAGGCCAACACTTGGAAAAAGAAAAGCCTCCATTTCACACACTGGAGATTTATTAAAAGAGACAAATTAAAATATGAAAACAATTGACGACATGACTTTCAACTGTCATATCCCATTCACAGTAATGTTTTCAACATGGACCCAGTTCCCCAAAATTGAAGTCCTAGTGACATTAAAGTCTTTTTATTTTTTTAAACTACTATAAGGTTGTAGCAGAATATTAGAGGTGTTCTCTCTAGTAATTTAATACAATTAAATGAACCACACATTAATCGAGAGATTAAATAAACCATGATAGCCATAAGAAAATGCAGAGATAGGCATCATCTATTTGTTGTGGAGTCTTAGTTCACTAAAAGTTCAGTTCAACAGTTTAAGATGGATGCTCGACATTCTTTCTCCAATTTGAGGCTATTTTTAGGGTAAACAACTTTTGGATCCTAGATTAGTTTTACAATAATATCCATAGCAAAACAGGATTGTAATGTTCCAGGACACAATCTGCAGTTAGCTTAGCAGCTATACTAGTGTCCAGAGTTCATCAGCATAGTAAGTGTTGTTTTTCCTTTCACTTTCAAACCTATACTCAGTAATTTACATGGTATTGTTTAATTGTTTAAATAAGCTTAGTGTTAATTATTTTGGCCAAGTGTCATATTGATGTAAATGTTTTAAAAAAAAGCATTGCAGTAGTAAGATACATACTATTATTGCCATATCTCTACTATGATACCCTATAGATAGATCTACATAAAATGCATATAATGATTATACAGAGTGGATTATCAAGGGGTCTAAAGCAGATTCATTTAATTTACATTATTCCTCAAAACGCCTTCTGGAACTAATTAATGACAAGAACTGTGGTACCCCTGTACTTAATGTAGAAGCGAGAAGTTAGTAGATAAGCTGTAAATCAAACTTGCCCTGGTTAAAAGATAAACGGGTCTCGTTTCTTACACAGTTCCAGCATGCAGGAGTGTTAATGAGCTTCATCATGCAGCTAGTGTGTTCCACCTTGGAATACAGCGGTATTATCTTCTTTTGTTTGCACATGCGCTGCGTGTGTGTGTGTGTGTGTGCGCGCGCAGCGGTACAGAGAAAGCTACTGAACTGGATTCCCATCACTACCTCCAGACATTGAGTTCAGCCAGGCCTTGACAGCCTCGTGTCGCATGGTTTTGTGGGTGGGGACTAAAAATGCAACATGAAAAATACAAACACAAAACAGCTTAAGAAAAGAAATTGATGATCTAGGTTGGAGGTGACGTACTTTCTGGATAGAGAGATGGATGGATAATAAATACAAAATATAACAGAGCAAAAAAAAATCTCAAAATCAAGATCAGCATGCATAAACTGAACAAAATCAAAGAATAACAATTCAGTACATCGCTGGGAATATGACGTGCAACAAGATACAAGATGTTGAGATGCAAACAAGCGAAAAGCACACACTCTCTCAAACAGACACAAGTATGCTTATACACTGTGTGAGTTTCAGCAGCCCGGCTCTCCTCCCTGTTACCTGTGCAGGAAGGAGGCTGGGTGAGGACTGAGGGAGGAGAGCTTGAATCTGAGCACTCCTTCTTATTTAGATCAGCCTGGGAGAGCAGAGGATCCATAGGCGCCAGGATTTGCTGTATTTGCATGCTCTTGGCTGTAAGTCAATTTTAGATGCATATGGAAAATATAAAGGGCGGTAACAAAAACAGGAAGCCATAAATAGTTGCATAATGAAGAGAAAAAGACAAAAGGAAGAAGACACTTAGATTTGGTAAAACTAGACTTCAGAAATATTAAGAGCATGCATTAATGCATTAAACAGTTCAATAAAGAAAAAAAAAAACATTCACTTTTAAACACTGCATATTAAACACTGCAACAGCATAAATGCACTGGCATTATTTAAATAAAACAATTTCTTGCATGCTTTAAATTAAGTTCGTATATTTTAATGACTGTGTACACACGATTAGATTATGGACACCTTTCTTTAAATGACAGTGGGGGTGTATATCTGCACCCACCTAGTTTATAATATAAAGACAGCACCACCACAACTGGAATTAGGACAAGACTTGAAACCACAAATCTAATGTGCACTCATTATTAAATTAAGGTCACTAGATACACAGAAATGCGTTTTGTTAGAGATGAGCCGGAATTTGGGCCACTGAAACAGCACTTTTGGTTTTCTAAAAAAAGGGGAAAGAAAGGAACAGAACAAAAACTCAACTCCAACTTTATCGTTATTGTGTCAGAGAACAGATGATGCTATATGTGCCAACTCCAGTGTGCAGCAATGTCTCTGCTACTACATTTACATTTATGTCATTTAGCATAATGCCCTTATACAGAGCGACTTACAACTGATAAAGTCTTACAATCTAAGCAATTGCTCCCTTGTTCAGGGACCCAACAGCGGCAGAGGTGGGATTTGAACCCTGGACCTTCTGGTCCATAGTCCAGTTCCTTAACCAGTAGGCCACCACACTCCCACTACAGTCTTAGTAAGTTTTAGAAGTTTTGGAAGTCCATTGTGGTCAAGACCTCTTCCACAGCATGTAATGCACTTTAAAGTTAAACGGTTCATGTCCGTGTTTAAATGACATACACGTGGCTTCACCTGCTCACGTCAAACAAGGGTCCTGTGCTGGTCAGCTGAGATGTGTTAATTATGACAAAACTATGGTCTCTAGATACTTCACTTTTCATGTGAGGTATCTGTTGCAATTCATTCAAAAACACATAAACAAAGATGCAAATTTACAAATCAAATGGGTTTTGGGTTTCAGTTTTCAAAAAATGCCAATATTTTTTTTTATTTCAGTGCATCATTAGTATTATTAAATGTATCAAATCTAAGTTTTATTGCAGTTTTGTATGATGATGGGTTAGATGATGCAGATTTTCCCCTGGCAGTAAAGGTGTTAGAGTTCCTCTCTGTCTCTACAGGGCAAACGCATCCACAGGCACAGATACCTTTAAACGTACCCGTATCCTCTTCATCTCTGAGCTTCTTCAGCCACAGAGCTGACTGGAGCTCCCTTTCCCAAGGATAATACTCCCCCTCTGACAGCCCACAAAGTTACCCCAACACAGACACACACAGACACAATAAAAGGACAGAGAGGTGATCCAAACACACATGGAGAGGATAGGAAAATATCCACCCACCCAGACACAGACATACGAGGAAAGGATGAAGAGGTGAAGAGAGAGGGATCAGTTGAGGAACGGCGTTCATACAGTACAGGGTAACAGACAGCATGGAAACGAAGGATAGACAATTCAAAAGTATAAACATGCTCATCACCTTAACTAAATTCACATAGAAAAACCAGCAGTATAATTGGCTGATTATGAAAGCAGATGCAATGGCAACACAAACTACTATTATTATTATTTCAAAATAAAATATCCCCCAATTTTATGAACAGTGTATTACACTCATCTAAACTGCACTGATATATACAGTTTGTCATACACAACAGTTCATTAACGTCTGGTGTCTTTTTGATTTTCTAAATACAAAAATTTAAAAACTCAACAGGGAACAAACTTGACACACGTACCCTAAAATACACTAAACTACAAAAATAATATTATTTTTTAAAAACAACTTTGTAATTGTTTGAAACTAGTCTTTCTGAATATAGTTCAATATAAACTGATTTTCACAGAGAAGCAGCTCATTAGAATGAGCAGCTAAAAAGAGTTTTCCAGTATATTTCTTCAGGTAGTCATCTCCACCTAAAGTGGCTTTGGGCCTTCCAGATCCCTTCTTTCTGGCAACACCCCCTCTTGTTTCAAAGCACTGATCTATACTCTTAAAATGTTATAATAAAAGAGGGATTTGCTATGTCTTCAGGGTCTCCTGGTTCTATTTCAAATCTTGCTTTCAGGCTTGTGATGGTCTGCATCAGGTGTGGCGATTAGTCAACTTAACAAAAAATATTCTACAAAAATTGAAAAAGAAAAGAAAATCCTCAACACCCAGACATGTTTTCTATCAAACGTTTTAGTTTTTTTCAGAATTGTGTATGTGTGAATAAAGACTATGCAATTCCCTGTTTCCAACTTTACCCCCTAACATATTAGAAAAAATATTGCATAGCATTTATGTTTGTTCCCTGCAAAATTCTGTTTAAAGTCAAATGTATTTATATAGCGTTTTTTTTTTTTTTACAATGGTTCATTGTCTCAAAGCTGCTTTACTATATATATATATTATATTATATTATTATAAAAAAGGCCAGTATCAAATTGAGCAAGCCTAGGGTGACAGTGGCAAGGAAAAATTCCCTAAATATAGAGGGAAGAAACCTTGGGAGGACCAAGACTCAAATAGGGACCCAACTGCCTTGAAGTAGTTAAACTGTATTAATAGTACAATTAAGTAAATAATACAATTTTAATTTAATTACATTAACCCTTTGCATCGACAATTTCACCTAATCCAGGACTCTTGAAGACAGAAACAGTAAGAGGAAGAACTGTTTGGCGAACAGTATGACGGTATTTGTCTAAAATCTAAGCAAAGGGTTTGTAAAGTTAACAGCAGTGTTACTGAAATCGGCTGCATCCCAAAACACGTGTAAACAGTAACAGCTTCTACTGCCATAATTATGGTTTATGTTTATAGTTCAAAGAGATCTTTAAGAGGTATATAAGACATAAAAGCTGCAAAAATGAAATGACGTAACATCTAATTTATGAAATTAGTGTCATACGGTTTGATAAGGTAGCTAAATGACATGATGAATACATGATATTCTTAATACTAGCTCAATACAATTGTATTCACCGTACTGACAAATGTCACAGCATTCTCTAGAAAACATGAAAGTGCCCTAATAAATTGTTAGCTTACCTGTTGCTAGCATGCTATTGCTAAAAACATTTCTGTGTCTTAAGTCACCTGCTGTTCTTCAAGCAGTGAAAAACTGTATTTTTTTCTTGATGGAATAAATTTATGTTACAGCAGATGTTTCATGAGACATGTGTTTTCGGTTTGGGCAACTGCTACTTTAATGTATTTATTGCCCTGAAAGTAGGAATGTGCAACATACATTGTCTACGAGAATATCGTAATTGTTACCTTAACAATGTGCAAGACATACTACAGTGTACAGACTATTGCGCAACTACACCGCGTGCATGCAGTCTAACAGAGACTCAAGCTACTTTGCCTGCATGTAAAATAATAACATAATAAAAATAATAATGATAATTTTGTTAACAACAATATACCAAAAGATTCTGACATCGTGTTTTGTACAGTAAAGCCATAATACTCTGTGCAGAGGCGAGATAACATGGCTGTATGATTTTATTGCTTGTAATTTGTTTTGCTTTAAAAGGTCCTGGTGATTGTGCTCTTATTTTCTTTAAATCATTCTAAAGTGTGTACCTTTTGGGAACCAATTTTTAGTACACTACCATACTCACTAGTATTTAAAATACTAATTATTTATTAATAATAATAAAAATAATAATAATTAATAATACTAAATATTAATTTAAAGTACACCAACACAAATTTCCTTTTAGGTTTAAACACTAATTAGAAATATTTAAAGTAAACATTAATTACATTTTTACTTCCAGACTCTCACCGTTATATGGCAGGGTTCTGAAGGTTACCTTGTTCTTTATCGATCCAGACATTCACATGACGAGTTATGAGGGCTACTGGACATGGTCTGAGCTTGCCTCTACCGGCTACCAACCAAAACGTTATTAACATCGTATTCTTACTCTAACAAGCTGCCACACATTTAAGCAAGACTCTTAACCTTGACTGCTGGCATCACGTGTGTCACACTGTGGATAAACATGCCTGCTGAATGCATAAATGTAAATGATATTACGTCATAAATCAGTGTAACTTTGATTACAACAAGGACAGGTGCCGGTACAGACAAGCGGGGAAGGGGATATGAACAGACAAATGGCAGATTAGACAAACACAGCACAATCTCTCCATAACAGCTGATTTGCCCCCAACCATACAGCTCTGTACAGATGTAATTCTAAAATAATGAATTTCACCCAGCCAAAATAACAGAACCAGGTAACTTCTAAAACAAAAGATAACAAATGAAAAAATAATTTACCATCACTTGATTCATCCTCCTCATCTTCCTCCTCCTCCTCTTCTTCTTCTTCTTCATAATCTTCTTCTTCATCCTCTTCTTCCATCTCCCCGTCTTCCTGTTCTCCCTCTTTCTGGACAGACCCGGCTTCACTTTCACCCTTCAGTTTAGCATGGAGCTCCACAGCCTCCTTCCATGGCACTCCACCAAGGTCAGAATTCGCTGGTTGCTCCAGCTCTTCACCCTCTTCCTCCATGTCAGACTCTGAGCTACTGCATAGGAAAGAGAGTGTATTATCAATACATGTTTTACTCTATTACTCTCAAGCCTATAAGCTACAGCAAAATTACTAATCTTTTAAAGTCTTTTGGGTCTCAATGTTTTGTATAAAAACATTATATGAATTTAACCAAATATGCTTATCAAACAAAAAGAAGTCACCTGTGACAGTAATGTACCTAACAGTTTCATTTTTCGGCCACCATTTTTGGCCACTGCCGGTAGACCCGTGTGACCATACAATCCATTACACTTGCAAATTCAGCTACTTCTTTCACACCATGGCTTTTGGCAGGCCAAATTTCAATCACTCCTTTTTGCCAATAATTAACATCTGCTTTGCAACTAATCTTAAGCACAGAGAGTGAGACATTCACTGCACTCTCTCTGTCTCTTCTCAATTTATAATTCCCATCACACCCAACAGGTATTTATAGCCCAATCATCCACATGCAACGCCATCTGCACAAGTCTGAAGTTACTACCCCCTTGAAGAAACAGCATGACAAGTTTTCGGTACAGGGAATTTTCTCAGTGAACACTTTATTAGGAACACGTGTACACCTACTCATTCATGCAACTATCTAATCTGTCAATTGTTTTAGCAGTACAGTACAGAAAAAATCCTGCAGATAAAGGCAAGCAACTTTAGGTGATAACATAACATTGGATAAAAATTTGATCATGATTTTGGCCATGGGATTACTGACTGCCTGGATTCAGTGTTTCAAAAACTAATGATCCCTAGAACTATAATAAGCTAAGTTAGAATGGTGCAATAATGAAAGACAGCCAGTGAGCGGCAGGACTGTGAACAAAAACTCCTCGTTAATCAGAGTTCAACAGAAAATGGCCAGACTGGTCCGATCTGAGACAAAGGCTCAAGAGAAAAACAAATATACAAATGCAGTGAGCAGAAAGGCATCTGAGAATACACATCTTAATTTTGAGACAGACAGGCTACAACAGTTTGGCTCTACCTTGTATTAGTAAATAAAGTTCCTAATACTCAATGATTGTACTGTGCTGAACTTCAAACTCAATAGAAACAAGATTATTATCTGGTGAATGATATTAAAATCTGGTTTTAATATTTATTAAAAATCATCATTCACTTCCACTTTATCTTAATCAGAATCTCAACTGAAATGCACTTATTCTCAAAATTCAGATACTACACATTTCCTTTTTTTCGCAGATCTTACCCGCGATGGCTAAGCAAAATTACAGTCAAACATTGTTATTCAAACTCATGATATACAACGTCTGACTAATACATGACAGTATTGTAAGGGGCACACCCCTTGGGGTGGACCAATTGCAAAAGGCAAGGCAAATGGATGCTCAGAAAACATAATGCATGTACAATAATTCCACTGTAAAGGCGATTTGCCACCTGTATTATAATAATCATTAGGTTTCAATTACAGATGTTATTCAGACCTGTGGAATTGCCGCCCAGACCAACCGACCTCACACCACTCGACTTTTATCTCTGGGGCCATCTAAACCCAATTTCGTATGCTGAGAAAATCCGCAACAAACACCACCTTCTGCAAAGTATTGTGGAGACTTGTGACAGCATTTCTCCAGAGATTCTCATGAAGGGTAATAACAACTGGATCCTTTACCTTCATCTCCGTGTTCAGCACCAGGGACAGCACATTGAACATGTCAAATAGCTGTCACATTTAACAGGCAACATCCTCAGTTGTTGCAAATCTGTGTTGCTAACTTCTGACTCAGAGATTTTGCAAATCTGATTTCTGAGACAATTCGGTATGTTTTATGCTACAATATGCTCGTAATATGCTACATGACCACATTCCCATTGAAAAACTTGCCCTTGATCCAATATGGTGGCTTTCAAGATGGTGGCCATGCTCTGGACATAGGCTCCATTATTCATTACTTGCTGAGGCATTATGGGGATATGCCATTTCCCCTTTTGTTTCTGAGAGAAAAGGATGTCCTGTGACTTTTGAGTCATCCTGTATTACAAATATACTAACAAAAGGGTTAAGGAGTTCCCAGCACTAACCTCGAGCCCACATCAACATCCGTGCCTTTATCCAGCACACTACTCAGGTTGTGTTCAGCCAGTGTCTCTTCAGGGACCTCCTCCAGGTCCTCCTCACGCTGCATGGAAAGCCGATAGTTCTCCAATTCGATGCGTTCCGGCGTTCCTCTCAGACGCTTGGCCACACTGGGTTCGGCCACACCGTTCACCTCTGGAGCTATACGGAACAGTCAGGGAAAAGAGGAACAACATGCAGATTACTTCTGGAGATTCCACCTAATAACGGTTCGGTGGCTGAGGTTTAGGTCGATAGACATAATGCTTTAGATGTAAATGGGAACCTCAGGCTATAACCATCTCAAATTTTCACACAGACAACAGAAGTCACTCTCTTTATTAGAGGCCACAGACACTGTGAGAACAATCTATTTAAGATCTAAACTAAATGGACTGTAAGGTTTATACAGTATTAAAACTTAACAGTAATCATACTGACATAGCAATAACAAATTCCAATTCAATATGTTTTAGAAAAAGACTTGTACTGTTTTTAGAGTACAAGTGGCCTATGACTGCTAGAAATACTCTTTAAAAAAATGATCAAAAATGTCATTCTGATTTGTATTGATTCCTTAATTAAGATGCTCATAGCTGATCAATTGTAATAAAATAAAGAAATTAAATATATTTATAAAATTATTCAAACAAAAACAAATAAGCACTTTAAAAACTAAATACAAAGGTAAAAATAGGTAATACGCAAATGGACTTACTGTATCACATTCTGCTACCTTGTTTTGTTTTGGTTTTTTTCACTTGGGAGTGATTGATAATGTCCAAAAATAAACCACAATTAATTAAACCACCGGTAATTGAATTAAAACTAAATTTCTTCATATTGCATCGAGAAATCATTAAATATATAAAAAAACCATGATCACAATTGTGCTTGGTGCAATAGAAATCCCCAATACTCCGATTCAGTGCGGACTGCTGGGATCCGGATTCGAGTGCGGTGTCTTCCAGCAGGATTGGGCTTCATACAGACGTATTATGCTGTCCCTTTGACACCTGTGGCATCATCTGGATTTAAAATTATGTTTTTGGAGCAGTAGGGTAAAACTTTAAGTTGTACCACTTGGGAGCCAACAGGCAATACTGCTCTTGTTGAGAGTTTTTTTTTCCCCCCAAAAAACACAGTTGTAACTGCTGTTCAATTTCCTGCCACAACCTATGATGACCTGAATGGTGCTCTAAAATGCAATCTGAGAAATTTAATTTAGCATCTCCTGCTGTCACCCTCCTTTGCCACCCAGATGTGACTTCTCTTTTATAGGTTCTACTCTGTGATTATATTTATATGTATATTGGCCATGTCAAAATTTTACTCTTTCCCTAAGAAAGCAGCAATCAGAATTACAATTACAGCAATCCGACAAACGTTTTTCACCCAGTTTATTGGTGCTCTGATCATTGTATTCCCATCCAGGGGCACATCTCCATTATTTTACTGGTAGATGTCACCTTTCATGGAAAAAACAAAGAGTTTTTTTTCCTGAAACCATTCTAAAATCTACTAATGTAGCCTTTGAAACAATCACTGTTTATTTAATCAGGGACAATCAATCTGTAAGCAAACAATACATATTCAAAAACAATATGAAAAGTCAGATAACTGGCAGATTAAAGAGGCACAGAATAACCCTTTAGTCAAACTTTTAATCAAATACGGTAGCATTAGTAAGTTATGTGAGATGCAATCATCCAGGTTTGTAGATCTAGAAAATTGCACGTTCAGCGTGAATGTCCAGGTATAAATCTTTTAGCACAGAGATAGATTAATACTTAGTTTGTAGTATAGTATAGTACGATATTACGCGTATGCTTCTTTATAAACATTTATTTATCCTGTGTATTTAGAAATTTGTACTTTCATATAACAGTGTTCAAATTACAGATAAGCGGCATTAAATGTAGATCTGATTAACACCTCTAACAGCCAAGAGCCTACAAATCATAATAATAGAACTTTTAGAATAGAATCTGTTTTTAAACTAACTTTTAATGTTCGTAGCAGCTGTAAAAATACTTACAGAATTTACAGTTCCACCCAACGTTTTGTTTAAGTCAGTTAACATGTGCCTCCAGGAGCAAAGGTGGGAGTTACAGAGCACGGGTCTGACGTGCACTCGAAAGCAAACTAATGGGTCGAGCTTAAAGGCTCACGTTTGGACTAGAAAGTGTTCGAACTCAGTTGATGTGTTTGTGTTAATGGCTTTTCACTCCTCAAGCTAGCAAGCAGTAATGGCGTTCATGATTACCTGCCCTATTTACACCCTATATATATATATATATATATATATATATATATATGCTACAGTAGCCCAAAAAGACTACTAAAGTCTAAGGTAATGTCTGATCAACGCCTATTACGGTCAACACCCTGTTTTGCAGAACATAACAGAAACAGTGCAAAGCAGTACTTACATTTCTACATTCTTATGAGTTTCTGTTGTTTGAGTTTGAGAACTCAAGCCATGTTTACATAAATCTATTGTGGTTTTAATTCTTAACCACAGACAATTGTAGTTTGCTATTGGTGACTGTTCATTTTGACTGGTGTTAGGATGGAATGTTTTTTAGTTATTTTTAGACAGGCATAAAAATAAGTCTATCGGTATAGAACTTGTATATAGATCATATGAGGTAAACACATTACTCTCTTATTTTAAGCAGTGCTATTAAAGGTTATGAACATTAGCAAATCCAATAGGATTCTATATGATAACAGTAACACAACCACACAAGCAAGCATTATAATTTTTTTAATGTATTATGCATATGATTTATTAAGCCTACTGTAAATAATAGGGTATATTTTATTATCATGTTATATATTACCAATAAAAAATACATAATGTTAGTACCTTGCCTTTATCCCATCCCACAAAGCAGTGTTTTATGATAAACGTACCAGAGGCCAATTTTTTTTTTTTTTTTTTATTTTTTTTTATGCTTTTAATCATGAATTAAAGCATATTATCTCTGATCTATGCAGGTAATGACATGAATAAAAATGCCTTTAAGATAGAGTTACCCAAATGTTTTTTTACAGACTAGAAAAGTATATTATGTTACATAACTTTAATTATTCAGGGAAAAAAGAAAAAGAAAACACTGAAAATGTGAGAAATGAGAAAGTAATGAATGTGCATGATATGGTATAAGCATGCATGCAATCTCACACCAGTGAACAAAAGCAGGAGACTGTAAATGCCTTACTGGGTTATTACTTAGAACCAAGTTAACATGTTAACCTGATAATTTCTTAACGATTATAATTTTTAGAACTTTTTGTCCGCTTGCAACTGATGCAGCTGTAGTTATGAGCTGTATCCAAAATCGTTCCTATATTCACTATTCCCTACATTCTACATACTATAAATACATTATTATCCTAAAAGGAAGAGAATTTGTGATTTGTGATAAGCTAATTCAGATATGCTGTGCTCATGACAGCAGATTCCGTCCCATAACCATAGCGACACACTCGTGGACATCAGGTACAAGCTTGCTTTTTATACAAAGTACCTAATAAAATGAATGTGTTGCATTAAAAAGATATGGTTCTGGTAACTATGGTGTCTCGACACCCCTCCGTCAGAGGGTTTAACTGGGGGTGAAATTAAAAAAGTAATGTTTCAAAATTCCTACCTATTAGTAGCTATGACTTATTGTAAACCTATGCTACTTTACGAGCTCATACTTATGCACTACCCATTTTATGATGGCTGAGATGACAATTCTCATGAACAAGCGATATGAAAGATGACACTCTCACGCAGATGCTGGACATCTGGCAGCAGCGCTGGAGGACTAAACACTTTTTTACTCTTTCATCAGTTAATAAATTGTATGATATTACTCAACACTAAGGAAATAGGCTTTGTGTTAATAATTTTGCACAGGTGAAGTTTACTTTAAGTGTTTTGAGCTTGTTTTAACTACACTGTGCTATGAAATATACAGTAGATACGATTTACGAAAAACTTATGATGAGTTTGTCTGAACATAACCTCATCATGAACCAGGAAGCACCTGTATAAGCAACATTGTACAAATGTCTAAATGTGTTAATAGCTCTATATCCAATATGTTAATTTATCATATATCTTTATCATATATTTACCAAATAAGTTATGGCCGAAACAATACAAACGTATATTACAAAATGTACTTTTACTAACTTCCTAACTTACCTTAAAATATATTTTCTGTTATCGTGAACAAACTCCAGAAGCTTTAATGTATTATCCTAGCAAGCAAAATACTACACACTTAACACTTACAGCCATTAGTACATTCCTGTTACTCATTCTTCAGTTATATGAGGGATGGTAAAAGAAATGTGGTCAACATGCAAGAATTTCTTACATAACATCCAAAGGGTCAGCATGCAGGACAGCATCAGAAATAAAGAGAAGGTTGGGAAGACAGAGCATGACATGCTATAGATAAATTATTAGGAGCTGACTGAGCACTAAGCTGCTCTGATAGGAAGGGGAAAGGTAAAGCTCACAGAGCGATCCAACCACACACAAATACAGGCATCGTCACAGGTACACATCTAGCACAAACATCTTGGACAAGAACCAGAAAGAGAAATATTCAAGATTTTCAGAAACAGGGTCAGAAATAGCAAAATCATGAAAGCACTGTATATTTTTACACTTTAGAGCAGGTAGAAACAGCATCGATAAAATACAGTACTGAGCAAAAGTCTCAGATCACCATAAGCCACATGTATAATTGTTTTTTTATGTAATTATATTAATATAGAATACAACCAGTAAATACAAGATTACATGCAGTATTAAAAACCAAAAAAATATGTAATAAATAATTAAAAATATAGATTATAGTGGTAAGTGAGTAGTGTGACTTTCTCTCCTTGCAGGGCACTAAATTACACTACACTTAGAAGCAGCATCTCACAGTTCCATTAAGATGCCTATTGACATTTCTACAGACACCTGATCAGAAATGAATTTTGTTTTAAAAGTTAGCAGCCAAGACACTGCATTTTGGGGGAAATCTTACTGAATAATGACTTGCACGTAATTGTGCACATATGTCCTGTTTTGATCCTGTTTGTATCTTGTTAACGAAAATTAGAAATAATATATAATAAGAAGAAAAATGAAGTGATCTAATCATAAATCTAATGGTGGCCTAAGACTTTTGCACAGCAAAGTACATCCAGTGTAATGGCAGGATATACAACGGCACTACACATCCCACTATCCCACTAAACTAGAGATGCAGTTTTTGTCATGGCCTAGTTGATTAGAAAGTGGAGAACCATTAACAGAAAAAAATATTTTACTTAACAATACAAGCTAGCTTGGCAAATCGTATTGTTTGGACACCCTAGTCAAACTGCATGATTTGCTGCTTTTCTAAATAAAATGATATAATTTCGGCTGGGAGCAAATGTAAATATAAAACCTATTTTGTTGTGTGTGTTTTGGCCAGCTCTACAAACACTTTAAACATTTTTTAATGAAATACTAAATGTGTCATTTGACAGGGTGCACAAACTTTTCCATAAGACTGTTAAGTATAATTAGTATGGAGCATTCTACCAAAAAATGTTACACATGTTCAAGCTAATTAAATCTTTTTAATAGAAAATGCCAACATTGTTTAAACCTAATCTCTACATACCGTATCATACACGTAGTAGCCATGGGTTACTCCCCCCACATCCTCCCCCCAAATGTGGGTTTTTCCCCACATTTTAACCCCGTTTTCATCAACTCAAGTAATTATCCCCATGAAATACAGGGACTAGGCTTAAAGGAAAATCTTTAGGAAAGCCATATGCTATATAATATACACAGATCAGCCATAACATTAAACCACCTAATATTGTGTAGGTCTGACTCATTAAACCAAAGGTCTGACCTTTGAAGCATGAACTTCACAAGCCTGTGTTATCTGTCACTAAGATGCAAGCAAGAGATCCTTTAACTCCTTTAAGGTCCGAGGTGGGTTCTACACGGATTCAACTTGTTTGTCTGCTTTGCTACGGCAGACCTTGAGGCCAAGTCAACACATTGAACTCTTTTTCATGTTCCTCAAACCATACAAGAGCAATTCTGTTAAGGTTTGGAAGGGCCATTATCCTGCCGAACGAGACCTCTGCCATTAAGAAATAAATGTTTTCATGAAGGGATGTACTTAGTCTGCAACAATGTTTGGGTATTTGGTGTCAAAGTAACATCTACATGAATGCCAGGACCAAGGTTTAACAGCAGAACACTGCCCAGAGTGTCACACAGTCAGACTTATTCATCTCGGCTGTTAGTTGCTGTAATGTTATGGCTCACTGTTGAATGTGACCTTTATGGCATAAAAGTACTGGTTATTGTTTTTTTGGCTGAAAGTTTTTGGCCAAAAGACATTTTTTGACAGAAAACAGTTAATGTCAGGCTGAACCAGAGGACAGAAACATGTGCACATAGCAATAAAACTAAACAACAAAGGTTTGAACTTGTGCAGTTTGTGTAGTACCTAAATATACTGCTCATAAAAATTAGGGGATATTTCAAAATTAAACATTCCATAATTAAACAACACCCAATTTTTGTGAGCAGTGTAGTATATTTTAATGGAGAGCATGAGGACAGCCAAAACACAAGCACAGAAAGCCATTCACAAGTAAAGCGAGCGTGTAGACAAGCTTCAATGCATGCCTGCTTCTCATTTCCATCTCAAGCTTCGCCTTTTTACTCAGACACTTGCATCTGGTCAAATTTTTTAATCAGTTTAGCACATGAATTGTAACTTCCATAAATATTATTTATTTCATACTGAAATAGTATGAATAATAATATATCTCCTAATTAAGCAATACACTTGCAAGCAATGTGAGCAATGTAAGCAATGTCCTTGCATGAGTAAGAACTATGTGACATTACAATCTGTTCCGCATGGATACTTTTGGGTATCAGAATCCTCTAAAGACAATATGGTATAGAAAATCTGTACTCTGATTAAAGATTAAAATGTTTACTAGGTGATACCACATTGCCTGTTCTAATCAGCAGTTATTCAAGTGGATCCATTGGTTGTGTGCAGCCAGTGAGTTATGTTTATATTCCCAACTGCACGGTTACACTTTGGTTCTAAAATATTTTATATTGTTTTCTATTTTTCCTGCTCAAATCTAAGATGCACACATCAATCTAAAAACAAAAACAATTGTTTCTTTCCCAGTTTGTATCCTGTAACGGTCAGAAAGTACAAGTATAATCTGAAAAAGGTGAAAATGTTGACCATGTGGATCACTTCAGATCACATCAGACATCAGATCAGTGATCTGTATCACCGTTGTGATTACATGCTACATGTAAGCTATCAATAATACAATTGTGATTGTATTTTTGTCATTAATGAAACACAAATAAAAAAACCACTAATTTAATAAACCCTTTGTGTTAGTTTTCAGTTTAGTCCTTTATTTTTTGTGACTCACTAGCCATAGAGTTTAGGCTATACAGTCACATGTTGCACTGTGCAAATGTCTAAGGCCACCATTAATTTACGTGTACCAGTCTTTTAGCAATGGTATAATAAGCATATATAATTACTTCTGTCTCTTTTAGTAGAATACAGCCAGAAAATACAGGAAATGTGCATACAGTAGTAAAAAAACCTTCTACAGTCTAAAGAAGGTTGATCAGGAATATAATTTTTGGAAGGTTAACAGCCAAAAAACCATTTCTTCGGAAGGTGAAGAGGGATAAAGGCCAAGACATGCTTAGGCTCACAAAGATTGTGATGGAAAATAGTAGTATGTTAGGATGACTCCCAAGTTTTAAGTTCTGGGGTCCAATTTTCAACAATATACTGTCATTATAACACTGCTAAAACAACAGATCTAATTATGACCTAAGACAACTGCTGTTATGCTTGCCCTACATACATGTTTAGCCAACATTTTTCTTTTGTGCTCTGTATTAAATCACATTCTGCAGGTTCAGTAAATAAAGATTAGGTTAAAATGCTGAAGAAAACCTTTAAAGCCTTTAAAAACGTTACAAACTAATAGCACAACCTTACAATGTGCACAGCAAGCAAGAGATCGCAGGCTCTGCTGCTCTTAAAGCAGAGCTTTTATAGCCTGACCCAGGACTCTGGGGGAAATGTATGGCAGCACACTAGAAGATATCGAGTAGCACATTAAGAGTGATGCAGGAAAAAAGGTAAATGCAGTAGGCAAAGAAGTTGTGTGCCACCTGGTGGCGAGTCCAAGACATGGCACGCCGAAGTGAGTGCATGGAGCCAGCCAACCTGGGAGAAAATCGCAGGACAGGGCCAAGAGAGGAAAGGTGGGTACCTGAGGGCCCACGCTCCACTGGAAACTGAATTGCAGGAGCATCCACACTGGTCGGAGGTACTGCAGGTGCAGGAGACACCTACGGTTGAAAAGAAACAAATTATGGATATTACAGGGAAAAAGCTGGAACAGCTGTCGTGTTCACTGGCTACGTTTGAATAAAAAAAAAAATCCTGTTTCTTTCTAAACGCACTTTCCTGTCACTGAATGGGTTTTTCTTTGCTTCAAATGAGCCTGGAATTGAACAAAAAGAAGGTTACACAGTCTTTGTCGGGGACGAAATTAATTATCCTCCAGCAAAGCAGAATAAAGCCCCAGATATGGTATCACAAAACTCCCACCAGTCCACATGGGTACATGGCTCTTGCTGGTCGTTACCATGTGCACAACCATTAACAGTCATTATCAACCACCAGTGTCTTCCTATGTCTAACCAGGGCAACAGAAAGACACTAGGTCATTCCTATAAAATTAAACTCAAACTTCACCACGTCCGAAGTGAATCACCCTGACCGCATCCTGCTGTGATGTTTGAATGGCATTCTTTGAAAGGTTGGTTCCAGACATGTATTGCTGGAATTTCCAGATCAGATGTGTTAGTGTTCTGCCTCACCCTAATATTTTATTTGTGCCTTTACATGACAGCTATTGAAGTTTTTCTACTATCTTGTAGAATAAGTTGAACTGGTAGCATTAGTACTGCATCTTAATTTATTTACTAAGCCATGTAGGCATTCAAGGTGCATTTCACTCAAGTAGCAAAGATCAAAAATTGTAATAGAATTTGACACATTACGTCACTTCCAACACATTGTTATGCAGTAATAAGAATAAATCATAATGCTTAAGCTGAAAAACATTATAACACACAGCTGCTATTAGTCTGTACCTTTGGTTGGAGAGCAACAGGAGCAGGTCTCTTCCTCTGAGCTTGTCCAGACAATCGGTAACAATAGTGCGGTTTACAGTAAAACTTCCCTGAAACACACAGAACATGCACTGCCTCAGTGTGTAGTTCAGATAGAGCATTTTATGCACCTACTTTACAGCACATTGTATCTGCAGTGTCTAACTATGGTACTATAGAGTTTCTGTGCATGAGGATTTGCTTCATGCTAAGTGGGAAGTCTCTAAACAGAGGGTGGAACAGCAGAAAAATCTGCACTCAGTCAGAGGAAACAATGAACCAGTGTTTGGCAGGACAAAGGAAATCTTATGTCAAATGATGAGAAAGAAGGAAAGTGAAATGATCATCGAGCCTTCATTGCTTAATCGGATTTGAAAACTTTTAATGGGAATATGAAACGCATATGTATTTTTAAAATCAGGCAGACAACATGATGACGTACCATCCTCCACGTCAAAGGCGTAGGAAGATAGGCGCAGTGTGGTGCCGCAATAGTCGCATTTGAAACAGGTTCGGTGGAAGAACTTTCCTTCGGCGCTCAATCTCTCCATCACATAAACACGCTTCCTGCAGAAGAAACACACGTCGCTGCCGCCGATGTTCTGAGGGAACTCTTTTCTCAAGGAGCCCTGTAGACACACATATACAAGTCAATCCAGTGCCCCAAACCCCAATGCACTGTGGTCAAAAACATTTCAACTCAGCATTATAAACCCACAGAATAAAGCACTTCAGAGCAGGACAATACATTTTTTATTACTTAAACGATTAATTACAATTTTAAAAAAAAACAAAACACTTCATTAGGTACATCTCCTCATTTCCATATTCTTGGTCCATTTTATCAGTAGCCCATATGTTTCTCTACATACTTTGTTAGTCTCTTTACTCTGTTCTCTAATGGTAAGGACCACAGACCAGACACTATTTGGGGTGGTGAATCATTCTCGGCAGTGCAGTAATACTGATGTGGTGCTGGTGTGTTAGGGATATGAGTAGATCAGACAGGTTGCTGTAGTTGTGTGTCATGACTGGACTGAAAAAACAATATTCTGCCACCAAATTGTGCAACAACAGAAATTATAATTATTTTTATAATCTTTAAATCATTTTAAAATAACTTTAAATTAAAAATATAATCAGAAAATAATCTTCAGTGTACGAGTTTTGGCAGTTTTGGCAGTTTTGGCATCCTATGATGCGTTGTGTTGGTGTAAGCAGCCAACTGTCCAATGCTACCCAATATGCGATGGTCATGAGGGGTCCTGACCATTAGAGAACAAAGAGTAACAAAAAGGAAAGGGGACTAAAAATGGTGCAGAGAAACTACAGACTACAGTCTGTAATTGTAGAACTACAAAGCACTTATATATGGTAAGTGAAATTGATAAAAATACAATGAGTCTGAAATACAATGAGTCAAAAGTGTCTTGGCCAAAAACGTTTGGTTAAGTAAATGATTGGTAAATCAACATAGGAAATGGAATATAGTCACAAATGTATACAGCAATTAGTGACTGTAGAGCTGTTATTGTGCAGCCCTGTAGAACGGAATTGGCAGGTAACATTTTCTAAATATCTACGTCTGTTTTTATGTTTCTCTGGGTTGACAAACCAAATACTTATCTTTGAAAGAATAGGTGATTTCTAAATGTATTATATTACCACTGTACTACCACTGGTCTGTACAAACCCACAAACTATAGAGGATAGATTCATGATAAACGACCACGTACGGTGCATCCGTAAAGTATTCACAGCGCTTTACTTTTTCCACATTTTGTTACGTTACAGCCTTATTCCAAATTGTATTAAATTAATCTT
>JAVSBV010000103.1:2142447-2157578 GCA_033117975.1 Parotocinclus spilosoma
TATATATATATACACACACACACACACACACACACACACACACACACACACACACACACACACACACACACACACACCTCACTTCATCTGTTCTGCTAAACTATTTAAACAAACAAGGCTCACCTCTAGCAGACTGTCTCCCACCAGAGCTACGAGCAGCTGGTGGCCATTCCGTTTGCGCACAAGTGCAGCATTTTCCGAAGCGTACATGCAGGTAAAGTCGAACATAGCTACATCAGGTTGCCCGTAATGGTTTATGGCGAAGTTCAGGGTGGGCAGCTGGTGATTGGTGGAAAAGTCCGCCGCCTCTCTGGCGTAGGACAGCAGAGCAGCCTGATCAACGTTGGACCTGGAGAGAAGCATCTCTGTGTCCACATAATCCTACAGCAGGAAAACACAAAGGAACATAATCAGAATAATCAGAGTACAAGAAGAGAGACTTAATTTATCTTGGTGCACGAGTCAGCATGGAGTTAAATCAAATCAAAACATAAAACAAAAGTAAAAAAAACAAAGGCTATATAAAAAATATGCTAAATAAGAACACTGAATAGATCTTTATTCTGAAAAAGACAATAAAACTGGTTTCCACAATGTTCCAGTTTAAGCAACCATGTAACACCAGACCTCATTTAATGTGACCAGAGTAATTAAAGTAAATGAGCTCTTACTGTGTGAAAGTCAAGGATTGCAAGGTTTACATGAAGGTCATGAAGCAGGCTTGGAAGACTAAAGGATGAACTAATGCGTAAACTATTCAACAGTGTAAGCTCTCACCATACAGCTACTTGGCTTAAACTTGGATCACTTTTACTACATCAAACTGATGTTTTAATGCACTATCTGTGAAAGAATGGGTCATTCTAAAGATCTGTAATAAGATCCCACCACTGCAGACAGTTAATTAAATATCATCCCTTATATATATTCCAAAATCAACTGTGAGTGATATAGCTGAAAAACGGAAGCATTTAGGAACCACAGCAACTCAACCACCAAGTGACAGACCATGAAAAGTTACAAAGCCACACAACATACAGAACATGCAGAGTCCTCTTCTGACATTAATATCAGCATAAAAATGTGCAACATAAACTTCATGGCATGGTTTCCATGGCTGAGCAGCTAAATGCAAGCCTTAGATAACCAGGCCCTATGCCAGGCATCGGTCAGCATGATGTAAAGCACGCTAACACTAGACTCAAGAAACATTCTCTGAACTGACAAACCATGCTTCTCTATCTGGCATTTTGATGGACGAGTCCGAGTTTGGCAAAAGTCTGGAGAACATTACCTGCCAGGATTGCCAGCGGAGGAGGGATCAGGCGATGTGCTTGTTTTTCAGGGATTGGCCTATGCTCATTAAATCAAATAAAGGGAAATCTTAATGCTTGATCATTTTGAATAATTTGCCCTTTTATATATTTTGGCAAATAGTATTCTTCTAACTTAGGGAAGTTTCTTTGTTCTAGCATCACTGTACCACAGTGCACAAAGCAAGGTGTAAATGCATAACTGGGTGAGTTTGGATTAGAAGAACTGGACTTTTCAGACAGAGCTCAGACTAAACACCACTGAGATTAAAATAATGGAGATTGGGAGCCAGGCCCACTCATCCAACATCAGTGTCCAACCTTACAAATGTTCATCTGGAGGAATGTGCAAAAATTCCCACAGCAAAATCTCTCCAGGTCTTTTTCACCCAAATCTGACCAAACATCATATTCAAAGAGGGGTCAAAATCAATTCATAAAATGTTTTGTATGAGGCAATGAAGTGGACTCGCATAAATCCGTATTTGCGCTTCATCAGTATTTTCCGATGTGCCTAGTTTTGACATTACTAGTCAAGAGATCATGTATTTGGTTTATTTTGATGCGACACGGATTAAACATTTTTTGGCATAATGAGGGGTGTTTAATGTTTAAGTGAATTGTCTCCGGTGTCAATAACTTGACGTTTAAGCACGGAGCTCCCCTACATCAACTTGCATCATCATCATCAAGTCGTTTTTAATATGCATTTACAAATGTAAACTAAACTTTCATTTGACGGCACATAGAAAAAACAAAGTTAAGCAAATCTGTACAACTGAGAGAACTGAAAAACATGATGAAACTAAGGATAAAAGCTCAAGCAGCTCCGATTGATTACTCACATGTTTAATGACTCCCTTCTCCAACAAGCTCTGCTTCTTGGCAGTCATCACAAAGTAGTGCGTATCATCCTTATAATAGACAATGTTTTCCAGATCAATTCCTGTTGGGGCCCAGAGAAAGGAAGGGATATGGAAGAACAAAAAATTATTGACAGACTGAACTGGTATTGAGAAAGAAAAGAGTGAATGTCATTATTTGTTCCCTACAGGCATAATGTTTCTCCATTAAAATAACCAAAACAATCTGCCTCTCAATCCCTCTGTGTGTCTCTGTGCTCGTTATTACAGCGAGACAGCATCGGCAGAGATTACGCGATCGGCCAAACAAAAGCTAAGCCTTCTTGGACTCTGCCAACTCAGCACAAAGCCTTCAGCGCTGGGGACAGCAACAGATTGGCAGAAAACTGGCAACCAGGCACAAAACCCAGAGTTCCAGTCCATACTTTATTTAATTGGAGGTGCATTTGAGTTTCACTTGCTGTATTTTATTATATGTATGCATATCAGTTCTTGATTCTCCAGTGGAGCAGCTAATGCAGCATGGATTTTGAGTTTTAAATATAAAATATTTTTTATATGTATACATTTTTAACATAACATAAATCAAATTGTTTATGTAATTCTTTAAATTTTGCGACACTGAACACTTACAGATAAATTACATTAACACCTGCCTGTAAAGTAATAAACTGCATGAAGTCACTTATATCAGAGTGTAAATTCCTTTATAATAAGGTAATAAATATATGACATGAATCACATTAGTGATATAATACCTTTTTATGTGAGAGTACACTCAAAGGCCACTATATTAGAGACCCGAATTTTCTACCATGTTCAGCCAGAACCGCACCAAGCTACGCAGATTCCACAAGGCAAGAAAAATCTCTGCAGGAATATCGGCCCATGCAAACAGGTTAGTTACTCACAGAAAATTACATGGTGGTACGGACAGTCTGATCTACCTTGTCCCAGAGAAAACCTACAGGCTTAAGTTCTGGGGACTGTGAAGGCCAGGGAAGCAAGAAAATCTCACGGCTGTGTTCCTTAAACCAATCTGTGATTACGCGACCCTTATTGGTCTGTGCTTGTGACAACAGCATTGTATTTGACAAAACCCAAACACAGCAGATCCATAAAACACCATACCCACTGGGAAGAACGGTTAAGTATTGTTTGTGTTTAAAATATTACGTTTTTGCTTATTATGGTGCTAATGAATCAAGTTTTAAGATTTGATTGGGGGCTTTTGTACAGCAATGGTTTTGCAATTGGTCAAGAATGGAGGAAAAGTGGATGCTGCCTTGTACAATTTCCTGAATTCCTAAAGAAAAACTCTTGCCATCTGTTAAACAGCTGCAAATGAGCAGGTGGGATCCATGCATTACAACTGCTCAAAGTGGCTTAAAATAGAAAGATGAACCTCCTACAGTGGCCAGGCCAAAGTCTTGACGTAATTCTAACACGAAGCATTTGCGAGACTGTGATAGCCTAACGGTTAAGATACTGGACTCTGGACCAGAAGGTCCAGGGTTCAAATCCCACTTCTACCAAGCTGCCACAGTTGGGCCCTTGAGCAAGGCCCTTAACCCACAATTCCTTTAATTGTAAGACTGTATGAATTGTAAGTCGCTCTGAATAAGGGCGTCTGCTAAATGCCATAATTATAAATATATATATAAATCTGTGGACAATCTTGAAGAGATTGACGTTCACCAAAAAAGTGACCAAATTATAGTGCAAGGATTTATGGGCATATATTGCTAAGCTGGCAGATATCCAAGCAAAATGATGCCCTGTGAAGCATTACATAATGGAACCTTCGTTAGTTACTTCTTTAGTCTAGTTTTTTTTTTTGTTTTTTTGTTTTTTTGCCTTTTTTCTTGTTACTTACATTTTGTAATGCAACATGAGTAAATAAAGCAGAAAGATTTTTAAAGACCAATAACAAACTATTTAATATTGAAATATGGTTTTCTATAGGACCTGTATTTAGGACTGGAGCACAAATGACGGATTTTTTAGGATTAATTATAATGTGCAACAGATTATACATAAACATTAGGACTACTCATGTCATTTATATATTAACTGTAGTACTCTAGGCAAACCATGAGAATGGGAACGGATCCACACTCGCTTTGATAGTTAATCATTCGATTCTTTGAAAATAAGGGTGCTGGAAAAAACAGCTGAGTCACTGTTTTCTTTAATCATCCAGCTAAAAGTGCTTACACTGCAAAAGCATCACATTACGAGTGTACCTGTGGCTTCCCTTAGATCCTGAAAGAACTTCTGGTTAAAGATGAAGGCCACCCCACTGATCTCCTCCACCTTGGCCTCAGCTGTAGTATTGCGGTTGATGAAGTTGGCTGTGATTGCGATGGCTAACTTCCCCCTGAATTCTTTCCTTCTGAATCCTGCAGAGAAAAAAACAAGTGGAA
This sequence comes from Parotocinclus spilosoma, assembly GCA_033117975.1. Lineage (NCBI taxonomy): Eukaryota > Metazoa > Chordata > Actinopteri > Siluriformes > Loricariidae > Parotocinclus > Parotocinclus spilosoma. The sequence goes on from JAVSBV010000103.1 coordinate 2,147,050, forward strand.
GTAGATAACTCATTTAGGCAGCACAAGCGACTTCAGATCATCGTTTTTTAATGAGTCTGCGATTTGCAGTGACAAAAGCAACTGTGTGGAGCAGTCTGTAAAGGACAGAGCTACTGAGTAAATCTTGATACTGCTTAAAAAATTGTAACTAGACCCAATCGGATACAAGTACCAAAATAATATGATTAATTATTACAATCTGTTAAACCCATTGTGAATTGATGTACACTGCTCATAAAAATGAGGTTATATTTTATTTTGAAATGTCATTTTTGTGAGCAGCCTTGGTTACCTTAAACATGCTTTAAACACATAGCTACAGTAAAAGAATCTACAATTGATCAAAACAATTAACATGAAGCTTAGTTTATAGTAAAGTGCTAAATATCTCATGGAATTGATTAAATGACGTATTGAAAGTAAAAACAAAATGATTAGTGCTTCTTGGCTCAGTCAGCTGACGAACATGCCAAGCATTTGCAGGAAAGTATCAGACTGTGTATAGATTTCCACGAAAAGATGAAACATTGAGGTAAATATAAAATTTTGAGTTTGTGATCAATGCATATTTGTGTGCATTATCTCCTTCCCATTGTAAACTCAAAGTATCACAAACCTATGGTAGCTATGCATGGGTTAGGTTTATTTCTCAGTCTCTTTCTTATAATACAAGCAGACGAAACAGGTGATTTGTAAAAAAATTAAAACGTAGAATTCTAATCTATATTCTGTATTCTATAGAATACAGTGACAAGTATTGTGTGTGACCTCCCCTTACACGTAAGCAAAAGCAGCATCTGGAAGCTTTATAGGCATGCCAAGATGACCCTTCTACAAACTTAAGGAGTTTGTCTTTTTGATTGGGTAGCAGCTAAGAAACCACTTTTTTGAGAGGTCCCACCAAATACTGACTTTAGACTGCAGATGCCATTTCGTACAGAAATGATTTCTTAAAATTAATGCACATATTTAATGTATTTTCTGTTTGTATCTTAATAAAGAGACTGAAACAATTATTTATGGTCCTAAAACAACAAATCATATGGTGGCCTAAGACTTTTGCACACTACTGTCAATCCACTAAAAAAGAGCAATTCAGGAGAAAAATCACTTAACATAGGAATAGGACTTCAGTTCTGCTAAGCCTCCATTTCTCTAACACTCATTTTCAACAAGACTGAACACGAGATGAATTGAGATAGAATTCTCTCCACTAAGAAAGCGTCTACTATTGAAGAGCAAAAGTGCAAACTTCAGCCAAGAGAAGCAGCACCATATAAACATGATTGTGCGAAAAAAGCAGCTAACGAAATCAGAAAAGCTCTAAATCTGTTAAAAGCTTTTTTTCAATCATCAGTAATGAGGAACGTATTAAGTTGATGTGCAGCAAAGCCGGAAAATTACAAAATAGCACGAGCTAATAGGACCGTGAGCCAAACGGAAAAGAAAAGCAGAAAACCCTCAATAAGACATTAGAGCAAACAGTCCTTTCATTTCTCTGCTTACCTGACAGTGTGTTTCTTCTCCCGTCTGCCCCAATGATGACGTCAAACTCCAACTCACTGACAGGATGCGTTTTGGGGTGTACCTCAGCTCTCCAGCCTATTCCTAAAGTAAGAAGATTACATTAGATTACAGATTAGATTAAGCATCAGATTACACCTCCACACTGAGCCACAAGTTCAGAGATTTTTGATCTTAAGGCTAATATGCTATGGATAAAAAACACAATAATGTTTTTTCTGACTAGGAAGATAGAGACAGGACAACCCACTCTCGTTCTCTTGGTCCTCTGGTGGCTCGATGAGGCTTTTGAACTCTACATTGACGTGGATCTCGATACCGAGAAGAAGAGCCACTTTCAGGAGCATAAGCTGCAGCTGACGAATACCTGCAGGGAGGCAGGAAAGCATTTAATAATCTGATAACTGCAGAAAATCTGATTTTGTAGTATGCATGTACTTTAGTAATCAGATAATGGGAAACCTTCGAGTGACTTTAAGTGACTCAGGTATTAACTGTATTTCTACTTTGTGGCCAGACAATAATCTCGCAGGAATATGTGGCGCAATGTTTAATACTTCATAATAAAATTCTTAATTCTTTCTCAGGTATATATGGCATGAGCAGCACGGTGGCGGTGGTTGCTGCCTCACAGCAAGAAGGTCCGACGTCAATCCATTCTGTGTGGAGTCTGCATGTCGTTCCATTGTCTGTGTGGGTTTACTCGGGGTACTCCGGTTTCCTCCCACATTCCAAAGACATGCATGTTAGGTTATTCTATCACTCTAAATAGGTATTGATTCAAAAGCATAATAGTCCGCCTGCCTAGTAAGTGAGGTGGCTTTAAATAATGGCTAAAACACCACTGCAGTGGTGTGACCAGTGACTTCTATCTGGTATCTATCTCTGCTTAGTCAGGCGCCTGACTAAGTAGACCTGGCAATGGTGTTGGAATAGGCTTGTGCACAAGTGCAAACTGAAATCGGGTAACTGAAATACATGCTACGAGTAATCCAGTTGCTGGAGTAAAATACAGCTCTCTTTATCAGATTGCTTGATCTGATTTCTAGATCAGAATCGCCTCATTAATCAAATAACTGCAGAATTCTGACTATGATCAGATTATTAAGTGGATGTTAAGGCACTCACTGTTGCTAAACAAAATAATAAACAAAATATTTTTCATTGTCCACAATAAAACCCTTCATTTACTGTCAGAGGTTTATGAACAAAACAGTATTATTTAATAAGATTTAAATCATAAAAAGTGTCAATGTACGCATCATCATCAAAGACTGAAAACTCAATGAATATAAAAGAGATAATCATTCAGGATGGACTTTTTCACCCATAACAAACAATCCTCAATAAATGTATTGCACTTTTCGATGTACTTACTGATATGGTCTATAGAGCCTGCACAGAATTTTCCATAGAACTTCTTTGCTCCTAAGCCCCGCAGATCCTGGATGGTGAAAGGCCAGAGGTGGAGGACGTTGTTGCGGGAGAAAGCATCTCTCTTCTCTAAAAGTACCACCTTGGCTCCTAAAAAGCCAAGCTCTATAGCCGTGCGTAACCCACATGGTCCTGCTCCGATGATCAGACACTAGAATAGTATACAGATTTTGCTTCAGTACATCTGTCTACAATACGGCTGGGTCATTTGCATTTTAGCCATTTAAACTCTGATTCTATTTTGTCACTTATTTTAATTGCACAATTACAAAGCTCTCTTACTAGAACGCTATAGGACAAAAAGCAATCGTATTAAAGTTTAATAATTATGCAAGAATAACACTAATAACACTAAAGTATTATAAAGTGTCTTGTCATTCAATAAATTCAAACCTTAGCGTTAGCGCATGCTCTGCCTTTCTTGTATTCCTTGTGGCTGGCCCGTTTGTCTAGTTTAGCCCAGAGTGCTTTCGCCTTCCAGTAGTTGAGCTTGGACTTGAGCTTGTGGTAGAACACTCTGTACTCGCTGGGCTTGAGCTCGAGGAAGTCGCACAGCTCCTGAAAGGCCTTTAGGGTGCCTTTACAGGTGGTGGCCTGAACGAAGCGATCAAACAGCACATGGGACTGATTGATGCCCTCTCCCACTGTACCAGCGGCTCCATCGCCCATGGCCCCTCACTCCACACAGGGGATTATGGGACTACCCTGAACTGTAGCAGTCAGAGCTTGCAGATCAACTCCCTACTTCAGACATCTTCATCCTGAGGCAAAGGAAAAACAAACAGTAGGCTTTTCAGTGAAGAGGAGTCATTCTCAACATATAACAATACATATATGAATATATACACCAGCAATCGACTGTACTGTATGTATGTGTATGTGTGTGTGTGTGTATATATATATATATATATTGAGTCGATTCCGGTTAATTGGAACCCCGGTTAATGGGACCATCCACATATTCAGACCAAATCCTAAAGTACCAAAACAAAATACGTGTAATTTAATTCGCTTATTTGGACCACAATTCCACTTAATCGGAACAAAGAAAGTGAGAAGCGAATAAGAAAAAGAAGCCACAAGTCGCCATCTAGCGATCAGCGATTTAAGAGAGGATTTTTGGGATCCCTGCGGGAATTTATGCTTTTATCAAAAGTGTTGTGTTGACAAGAGAGAAACCAGCTGCAGGTGAACAAGCCCACCACTTTCTTTCCCCACAACGAAGCACCCAGTAGACAGCAGCGTGGTTATAGGATGCATCTGCAACTTTGCTTTTCGGCAAATTGAAGTCAAGCGTAAACACGAGTGTCCGGCAACACGTGCAAGGAATTTCCTCAGAATGCTTTAGTCAGCGAACTGTGCGTGTCTTGTCTCCCCTGCCAAAATGCCACGGCAGGACTTGACTTTAGCTGAAAAAAATAGTTTCCTGGATAAGATCAAGCAACAACTATCAAACACTAGTCAGTGTCCCTTGGTGGAAATCACCGGCTTGGCAAAGACAATTGCGCGTTTTAATGAACAAAGTTGGTAAGCAACAGTAGTTTTTGAATGTACGTTCGCTATACTTGTAAATCGCACAATAAAGGTTTAATAAACATTTAATATTTTACATAGCACGTCCCGTCTTCTAACATAGGGCATCTTCGTTTAATCTGACAAGCCGGTTATTAGGACCAAGACAATTACATCCCAATGTGGTCCGATTAACCGGAATCGACTGTATATATAAAGGGGAAAATGTCCTAAAATTAAAGGGGGAAACCATGGAATGCCCAATTAAGCCCATATGTTTTATGTGAGAACGGCATTAAATGTGTGTGTGTGTGTGTGTGTGTGTGTGTGTGTGTGTGTGTGTGTGTGTGTGTGTGTTGTGCGCGTCTATCACCATAAATATTTCACTGCATTTGTGGCTGATAACCATAAAAATAGACAAATTATCCAGCACAGAAACAAGCACTGTCATACAAAGCCCGTTTTATGCCAAATTCAATCCAAAGAAGGCACTTACAAAAGCTGGGAAATTTTAAACTACCCACTACATGGTGAGTCAAAAGAGACAGGAAACAAGGTGGACACAACTTGCCCTTGATCTAATATGGCAGCTTTTAAGATGTCGAGCAAGTTCCAAACACAGCCTAAAATATAGGTCCTCTAACTAATTACTTGCTGGGATATGTCATTTTCCCTTTTGTTTCTGACATTAGGGATGACTTTTGACTCACCCTGTACTACAAGCCATTCTCTCAAACAATAAGGGACTGTTATCCAGGTATTAGTCTGAACACTTTTTACGAGTTTGCAAAGCCCAGAATCTTCACCAATCCAAATTCACACCTCGTACAATCAATAGAACAAACATCAACATTCCTAACATAGCTGTAATTCATACCAACCTGCCACTAAACCTGCACTGAAACTCAAACTGTGTGCAAAGTCTACCATCAATAGATGGCTAGAAAGGCATCAGGTTCAGACGGTGTCTCACTTTCCTTTTTGCAGGATTTTGCTGAAATTATTTGCAATAGGTCTGACAAAGCAGTCAATAGGCATTTTCATACAGAGTTACTGGGACTGTTGGAGAAAGTGCCTCCGCAGAGACTTGAAATGACAGATGTACGTGGATTTTTAGCAGGCAATTTAAGTGCATAGGAACCCTGAGGGATGTAAAAATATGGTTATTGGTCCAGAGATAAGTGTCTTTGTTGAGAACAAGTGCTAGTTCTAAATACACAAACACCAGTAGCCATGTAAACAACAGATCTTTGCACAAAAAAATAGTGGGGGGAAAAAAACACAAACAAATGAACCGACTGAAATCCAGGCTTTATGTATCAGACAGAAGAGGTTTCAAGTCATCTAACCGAAATTCACTCACGTTACATCACTTTAGTGGCACACAGTGTTCCTACTGGCGGTGCAAATGCTAACCAAAAAAAGGCCTGAAACAAATGTGGTTCTCTTGTTCCCCCTAAATCAATCCGTAGAACTGCTTGGTTCTAAAGTGTCTGATACAGGTTTGCAAACTTTCCACAAGGCAATCAAGTGAGGCAGGTACAATTCATTAAACCCCAGCCAAAGTGACACAGATCTGAGTCCCAGTGGTGCTTTTCGGTCAGGTCAGGTTTTATACACATATGACTGGCCATAACTGCAGGAGGGAAGGCCAGTCCCACAAGCAGCTTTTGACCTATGCAAGAATCCTCTCAGATTTCAGTCGAGCATTGCCATATGTGACCTGTCAGTTGGCAACCAATTATCTGAGTAGACACGATCAGCAAGTTAAGCTGAGCAAGTACTTCCGAACAAACCCAACAACTGGTAAAGAGCCTCATAAGGATTATTGCTGACTTCACCTCCACTAACCCACCTGTCAAAATCAGAGTTCACAGATGACACCACCATCAGGGGTTAATGAGGAGTCTTTATCTTGGATGCTTGTTACTTGCTTGAAAAGGTGGCTTTCGGGGTTCAATGTTAACTTATCCCAACTATCCCAGTCGGGTAATCAACCAGAAACTTCACTGTCCCAAACCAAATTTCTAAGATCCCAAACAAATCTTTGTGTTTTAAAATGTAAGTGGTACTGGTAAAGTACTGGCTATCAAGTTCCAGTCCATTCTCTATCTCATTTGGTTACTCGACAAAAAGTCTCTAACCGTGTGATATGCTGTTGTCAGTAACTTGGTCAAATTGAAATTGGCTTAACTGTTCATCCGTTGTATTGCAGACAAGTTTTTATCGATGCTATACAAGTGATGTGAGAGAGGTTTGTCGTGAAGAGACTCTTTTCTAAGTTATAACCACAATATAATCACAAGTTCCTGCTTTGTTAGGATATTCCCTGAAACACTGCACAGACAGATCAAAATCGACGCGAAACAATTGAGTTCTCCGTGAAGAACTGAAGCTGTGGGTTTGCGTTGCTTCAAATTTGTGCTACACTGACATTTAATGCATGCTTTGCTTTGGTGTCAATTGTCAACTGATAATATCATTGTTTTTTTTTGACTGGGAATGAATGGACAATACAATTTTATGCATCACAAGGGGTTATAAATTCAAGTCAATTAACTTTCCTGACCCCAGTTGTGCTGTTCTGTTAACACTGTGCACATTGTGCTACTGCCCCAGAGTTTAATCGGTCTTGTTTAACCCTGGCCCTTCGGTGCAGACACATCTCCAAGCTGAATATGCTAAAAACCTCCATCTTTGCCAGCCCTAACAATTTAGCCATTTAATTTCTGGGCTTTACAATTGATCTTAAATAGGAGTACAACATCAAGCCCATGCAGAGGATGTACTTACTGCACAACCTAAGGAAATGTAATCTGCCACAGGAGTCTCTAATCACCACCTCCATTATAGTCTGGTGCAGTTCTGCTAATAAGCATGACCTTCACAAACTGCAGTGCATCATTAGACCAGCAAAAACTCAATACTTGGGTCATTTTGGCCAATCTGTTTGAACTGCACACCTTCAGAAAGGAAATAACTATTTGGGGATCCGTCAAACAGAGCTTGACATTTATTTCAGTCCCTTTCCTCAGACAGGTGCTGATGAAGTGCAGAAAAAGTTTAAAAAACAAAAAAGCTTCTGTCCCCAGGCCAGTACAAAAATACTACACTACCTGTTGTAGTAAATAGTGACACCTAACACTAGGGTTGTGCAAGATGTACTAAACCGTAATGGTTGTTTTAACCATGGGCAAGCGACATCCTTTAAGTCATCTACTTTGCAAAAAACAGCCAAGAGTTGCATATTAATTGTCACGTAGCCAGGTAGGATAAACTATTGTGCTAGCGTACTGCCTGCAGCTTGCTAGTATAGGCTACATGTTTACTACACAACAAACAAGATACCTAAACCTTTGTTTTTAATCCTAGTTCCCGTTAAAAACAGCAAGTTGTAACGTTTAAAACAAAGCTTTCAATCCTCTCAAATATGGCCTCACTATCTCCAGGTATCGCTTTTTTAGTCACTCAATGGTCCCAGGTTATGAGCTGCAAGTTGTAATGCAGGAAAACACAGTTTCTATGTATTTTCTATATTGGCCTTGTGAGCACAGATGTCAGCCTATGCTAATATCTATAAATGCCAATAACCAGCAATAGTCTATCACTAATATTAACCAGATAGTACGATAAAATACCTGTACAAAGACATTTTGGAAGGACGCAACAATTCATCTAATTATCATTATCAATTTAATGAAAATATTAAGACTATCATAGTTTGTCAGTTCCACCATGCCCGGGTCCCGCCAGAGTGCAGTAACTTCTTCCAATATTTAGTTATTAGAAGATGGTGTGCCTCTGATATTTATTTTGTGCCTCTATTTGTTATTTATTTTGACTTTTATTACTAATTAAAATAGTTTTATTGATTTAAATTGTATTATTTACTTAATTTAACTATTACTACAACTTAATTATTTAATTAACATCTAGACCACCCAAGGAGGAGGAGTCGCTTTTTGAGTCTTGGTCCTCCCAAGGTTTCTTTGTTCTTTATTCAGGGAGTTTTTCCTTGCCACCACCACCCTAGCCTTGCTCAAATTGGGATTGGCCTTTTAAGATGATATAATACTGTAAAGCTCCTTTGAGACAACGTACCGTTGTAAAAAGTGCTATACAAACAAATATTCTTATCTGAAACCCACTCAAATTTCGCTACTTAATATCTGTCTAAATTAATTTTAATCTGTAATTCTCTCAGGACACGTTTTCACAACACGATACAACAAACATTTTGTGCCTTATACAAACTTACTGGTTTAATTCCTTTAAATTCCTTTTCTTGTACATAAGAACTTTATCAATGCGACCCAGAGAGGAATGGGTTCACCACTGAATTTGGTTTAGGTTTCTTATATAGGTTATATAGAAATAAGGTTTCTTAATTATGCATCTCAGGGAGTCCTTCCCTTCCACTTGTGTAAGGGTTACACACAGAATCTGGATAATGTATTTTGTAAAGAAGAATTTACTTTATATTTATTGAATGAGCATTTTTTTAAATAACATTTGTTGAGTATATGTAGTAAAAGTATGAACGCTGGATGGATAGTGTGCTATTTTAATTGTTAGACATTGTGGGAGATACTGAGCTACCAAAACAAATTCTTTGCCTTTACAACCATACTTTGCCAATAAAAAACAGTCTTATTCTAAATTGCACCAATAAATTGTTTTCATTTTAACTTCAACACAACACCTGTTCCTGTATAATATAATGTGATGCAACTATAGTAACTATAGTAAACAAATCTCTTTTAAGATTTTTAATTATGTGTATCCACAAAAAGGACTACACTTGTATTACATACAGTTGCACCTCCAACATGGCAAAATATCAAAGCCACCATGAAATCAAGAATCGCACAGTTGAGAGCAAAACAAGAGGTATTATTGATAAAACATTTGGCACCTTTTTTCCTTAATATCACATATCTAGATTGTATGTACACTCAGTTGAAAGACTGGAGAAAAGAAGGAGTCAACATAATCTTACAAAAGATGCGGCACATGCATTAATCAATAAGCTGTATAATAGTGGCGCTCATAGAAATGACCATGAATAATATTGATTATAATGTCTTTATATTGCCTCCATAAATTCATGAAAACACCTGTCAAAAAGACAAAATAAAAAAAATATTTACTTTGCTGAAGCATAAGCTAAAAAACTAAAAGCAAATTTCTTTTCCTCAATGCAGGAAGACTTTCACATAAAGTAATGATGCTATCAATCAGGTTTTTAAAAAAATCCAAGCGTTGTTTAAGACGCAATGTATTTTACAGAATCAGCCCACACAGTTACTGTCAGAAAATTCAGTCTCACATAAGGTTATTCCATAAAGGGGAGAGGGAAATATCTTAAAATCATTTACACAGATATGGACCATAGCAGTCAGCAGTGATCCTAATAAATCAGTCCAGCTTAAAACCCCTGAGCTACAGCAGGAAATGGAGAGTAGCAGAATCCAAAATAGTTCCATGGTAAATAAATATTTTATTTCCCTCTTCACTGATCAAATGAAGACTGTGGGTACGTTAAACTGATGAAGGAAAATAGTTGCGCTAATGTAACACCATTTATTCAGGAACCCTGGGGTATCAGGGTGAAATAATAGTAATAAATCGGTGTATTCTCCATAGATCATATCAGTGAGCAGAAGGAGAATTACAATAGGCTTGGTGGGTGTGACAGTTGATAGCATATTCAAAGCCAACATAACCTGTAAGGCTCACCAAATTTCGGTGACCTCACAGACTAATATTACAGGCTGTCCTACCTACTATCGGCACATTAAGCTGAGCTTTGCAACCATAACTGAATAATTAATAGCTAAACAAAGCAAAAAGTTAAGTTGCTCACTTAGAGGAGGGAACTGGAGTGTGTAAATAAAGACAAGAACCTGCATGGGCATTTTGGGCTTTAGGCTATTTGAGCTATCATGAAGTAATGTCTACTATGAGAAATAAAAGCACATTAAGGCCAGTGACCGGAATCAGCTGCTAGGCTTGGGCGGTATGACGGTATTTCGGTATACCACGGTATTTAAATACGG